>CALNXK010000071.1:797500-900000 GCA_942486035.1 Porites lobata | reverse complement strand
CAAACAGTGCGATTCAATTCGCGCCAAATTATTTGTTTAGAGTAGTTCTTGTTAACATTGTTTTATTTCCATTGGTTTTTGACTTTATAAATATTTTTAGCACTTTTTACATTTTTACATATTTTATCACATTTTAGCGTTCACCACATTTTTATCTATTATAACTTGTTTTTAACTTATTTATGCTAATTTAGAGAACTTTTATACACTTTAAAATGACCTCGGAGAGGTCGAAACGTCGTGATTTTTTATCGCTAATATTTATCTCAAAATCGATTTGTAAGAAACTACTTATATCCATTATGTGGGAGGTTATTTTCACTTAACATTCCCCGAAAATGACTTCAAAGCTTGCCAGCTCCGCTTACTTTACAATGGTGGACGCGAAACTTTTAAGAATTATTACCTTTCAGGCTTGTTCCAAACAGCGAAATTGACGGAAAGGACGGAACAGTAATGCTTGCGGAAATATTTGCGCTTTGAGTATTAGGTTGAGCCTACGAAAAGCAACACATTTGTGCCATCTTTGAGATGGTCAAAGTCCTGAAAGTCCTGTACGCAAGAACTTTAAACTGGGAGTGAAATTCAATATTGGGAGCCAGATTAGACCTTTCTGAAGTCTAAGAATGTAACTTAATGCCTGTTTTTCACATGAAAGTCGAACTGAAAGCTAAACAATCAGGAAAATGGCAGATATAGGTGCAGACTAGTTAAGACAAGACAACAAACGTAAACACAATATCGCAGGTCATAACAAAACAGCGTGGTTTTCATAAGGCGATTGGTTGGTTGGATCAGTGAGGGAGGTGAAGTTTAGTTGAAAAAAGGAGGTGTACCGTGAAAATGGATTCCTTTTGGGAGAAAAAGTGCTAAAAAAGCATTTTCATGACCTCTGGGCGGGAAATTTCAGCTATGTTAAGGTCCATACTTATAATATATCAGAAACTTCGGTACTTATATTGTTATTTTTCAACAAAGCTGCCCACGCAACCGCAAAATATCTCTAGAAACTCAGAAATGAACCCCCTGAACCTTAAAAAATTATGGCGCTCTTAGATTATATCACTTTCAAGGCTTGAATCTGGTGCTCATTTTGAAAACTGCCATCAAATTGTGAATCGGATGTTTTAAGGCAGTGAAAAGGATGTTAGTTTAAGTTCTCGCAGCAGCAGGAGTCAAAACTATGACCTCTCGGTTTCTTATATTATCCCGGAAGCACTACACACAGCGCTTCGTCGTCGCTAGAAAATGCGGGAGCCGGAAGTTCTGTACGAGATTCTAGACGAGACTAATAATCGGATAATATTTCGGCCACGTAGACTCGATTATTATTCAGTTGACTTAAAACTGTCTTATTCAAACAAATGTTTCGTTTGTCACATAAACAAATTCAACAATAGCGATGGAAATTAATTCAGAAACAAACACAAAACCACAAATAGAAAGGTCTGAACCTGCAGGTCCAAAAAAGGCACAAGAACCTATTTTTATCCACAAAGAAACAAAAGAACTTTTCTTAGTTGCAGAATACTGATACGTTTTGAAGGGTCAAGACTGAGGCTGGCTATAAGCCAACTGGAAGAGTAACAGGAACACTTAGAAGAAGAATCAAGTGTATGCAAGGCATATACTTTCAGACATCTCAGTTGCCCTTGCTTTTGGGTCTTTTTGGAACATTTTGACAGAAAATAGACTACTTGCTTTTTAACTGAGTTACGAGTTACGGCAAGCCTCGAGCGTTTCCAGCAACTGGATTGAAATGCCAACATTAAATGAGTTATGCAGACTTTAGTGTTAAATATTGCAGCAAGGATGAACGACGTTATAACTTTTGATGCAACATATTAAAACAGCCTTTCTTGCTATTCTGAGAACGAAAAAAAAAATTAAAAAGGACGTTTCTGAGTATCCTGTATAGAGGCATCCAAGGTTCCCTGTCAGTAGGATCTCTCACCGTGAGCAAAGAAGCCGGAAAGGAAGGAGAGAAACCTCTACTGGTCCAAGACGAATTCCCTCACGCTCTCGTGAACCCACCGACCAGATTTGTGGTGGAAACTGATTTCACCTTCCTCTCATTGTTTTCTCACCGTGAGATAACTCTACTAGCAGGGAACAACCGAGGTATAGCTTTCGCGGCAAAGTTTTTGAGTTTTCTTTTTTTTTTTTTGGCGTGTCTTTAAAGTCACCTCGGTAAGAACCAGTGCCAACATCATTTGGCAGGGCGCCCTGCTTATCGGATATATCTTTAAATTATTGGGATAAAAGTAGGAATATATAATTTCCTTGCTCTCATGCAGGTCTTCGTTAGTGTTAATAGTCAATGGGCAAATAACAACAGAGAAATCACACTTTTTTAGAAACAAATATAAGTTCAAGTTAGCCATGGCAAGGACATAATCACTGCAAGAAGACTTGGCACGAAAGCTATGAGGAAAAGGTGGACTCGCCTGCACCGCTGATGAAACTAGCGCATTTTTTTTTTTTTTGGATGATCCGTGTGGTAAATGACATTGCGAACTGAGCTATGAACTAGGAACATTGGAACTGCGAGTTTTGTGATAATTCGGGTAGTGTATATGTAGTGAGATTTGTCCTTATATAAGAGCCTGCAATCCTCGTGGTTGTAGTTTTACCGCCATGTTGCATGGAATGAGATTTGGTGATTAAAGCCTGATTTTTCCGGCAAACGTCTTCCTTAGTTCACTACAATTTAATCACCAAATCTCATTCCATGCAACATGGCGGTAAAACTACAACCACGAGGATTGCAGGCTCTTATATAAGGACAAATCTCACTACATATACACTACACGAATTATCACGAAACTCGCAGTTCGAATGTTCCTAGTTCATAGCTCAGTTCGCAATGTCATTTACCACATTCACCCTGTCCTTAAAGATTGAGTCTAACTACTGGACGACGAATTCGTTGGGAGCCACGAACAGGTGCAGGTTCCACATTCCGTGCAGGTGTAAGTTCAGGTTGAGGTTCAGGTGGAGGTTCAGGCGCAGACGATGGTTCTGCATCAAGCGAAACACCCACAGATATGTCAACTGGCAGGTTCTCTGCTTCCACGGGAATACATTCTGGTGCTGGCTGGGTCTCAACAACTTGGCCCTTCGGCGCAAGGTGCTTCGTGGCTACTGTTGTAGCCACAACAGGTTTGGAAGTCAAAGCCCTATTTGACAGTGGTAGCACTGAAAGTTTTATTCATCCAAGGTTGGTGGAGAAGGCCGCTCTCACCATTCATCCTTCATCTGGTACAGTATCCATGGCTACCTCAGTGTCTAGTACAGTCAGTATCACTGGTACGTGTACCGCTAACCTCACCTACCAAGGACGTGAATATGCAGGTTACTGTCTTTCCGTCTTGCCTGGACTTTGTGCTGACCTAATCCTTGGTCTTGATTTCCAATCCCAGCATTCGAGTGTCACTTTCCATTACGGGGGCTCCGAACCACCTTTGGCCATCTGTGGTTTTAGTATGTTGAATATAGATCCACCTGAGCCGTTTGCGAATCTGGCGTCAAACTGCCATCCAATTGCCTCGAAGTCTCGAAGATATAGTCGGGAGGATTCCGCCTTTATTGATGAAGAAGTGAAACGACTACTCAAAGAAGGCATCATACAGCCGAGCCTTTCACCATGGCGTGCTCAGGTCGTTGTGACTAAGGATGAAAATCACAGGAAGAGGCTAGCAATTGACTACTCGCAAACAATTAACCGATTCACACTTCTAGATGCTTTCCCATTGCCCAGAATAACCGACATGGTCAACAAGATCGCCCAGTACAGAGTCTTCAGCACCATTGATCTTCGAAGTGCGTATCATCAAGTGCCGCTCAAGGAAGAAGACAAGCCTTACACAGCCTTTGAAGCTCGAGGCAACCTCTATCAGTTCACTCGCCTGCCCTTCGGGGTCACCAATGGGGTAGCCTGTTTTCAGAGAGAGATGATGAAGTTTGTAGATGAGAATGGTCTTGAGGCGAACTTCCCCTACCTTGACAACGTTACTATTTGCGGCAAGGACCAAGAGGATCATGACGCTAACTTGAAACAGTTCCTTGAAGCTGCTAAACGCAAGAACCTCTGTTATAACACTGAAAAGTGTATTTTCTCAACCCGCTGCCTTCCCATCTTTGGATACATCATCGAAGAGGGTACCATACGGCCAGATCCTGATCGTTTACGACCCCTAAGGTCCATGAGCAGGTGTCTCGGATTATTCTCCTATTATTCACAATGGATCCCAAAGTTCTCGGATCGAATCAAGCCAATTGCCTCTTGCAAGACATTCCCTTTGCCCCCACCAGCTGTTGAAGCATTCGAGAGCCTCAAGAAGACGATAGAAGACGCTGTTGTCACTGCTATTGACGAGACTATTCCCTTTGAGGTTGAAACCGATGCTTCCGAGGTAGCATTAGCGGCCACTCTTAACCAGAATGGAAAACCTGTTGCCTTCTTCTCACGAACTCTTCAAGGCAGTGAACTGAAGCATGCATCCATAGAGAAGGAGGCCCAGGCCATAATAGAAGCGGTGAGGCATTGGAGACATTTCCTTGCTGGAAGGCACTTCATCCTGAAAACTGACCAGAAATCAGTGTCTTACATGTTCGACAAGCAACACCGAGGGAAGATAAAGAACGAGAAATTCCTGCGTTGGAGACTGGAACTCTCCTGCTTCAGCTTTGATATCGTCTATCGGCCAGGTAGAGATAATGTCCCAGCAGATACACTATCCAGGGCTATGTGTGCCATGGCCACTGAAGATTCCCTCTTCAAGCTTCATGAGGTTCTCTGCCATCCAGGCATCACCAGACTAAATCACTTCGTGAGAACCAAGAACTTACCTTACTCCCTTGAGGAGATTAAGAAGATGACAAGCCGGTGCCCTGTATGCTGTGAATGCAGACCTCAGTTCCATCGCCCAGAGAAGGTTCCCCTTATCAAAGCCACTCAGCCATTCGAGAGAATCAACATCGATTTCAAAGGCCCCCTTCCCACTAATAACGGAAACAAGTACTTCCTTATGGTTGTGGATGAGTACTCCAGGTTCCCGTTTGTTTTCCCATGCCCTGATGTGTCTACGAACACAGTTATTAAGTGCCTTACATCGCTGTTCTCACTTGTTGGAATGCCAGCATATGTCCATTCAGACCGCGGAGCTTCATTTATGAGCAGAGAGTTGCGCGAATTCCTGACTTCGAAAGGGGTGGCTTCAAGTCGAACTACCAGTTACAACCCAGAAGGAAATGGTCAAGCGGAGAGATGCAATGGTGTGATATGGAAAGCAGTTACTATGAGTTTGAAATCCAAGAACCTACCTCTCAGGAACTGGCAAGATGTCCTTCCGGATGTGCTACACTCCGTCCGCTCTCTTTTGTGTACTGCCACCAATGAAACTCCACATGAGCGATTCTTTGGTTTCTCACGCCGATCGTCCGCTGGCGCCTCCATTCCTACCTGGCTAGCGACACCTGGGCCACTGTACATGAAACGTCAGGTACGCACAAGCAAGATGGACCCTCTGGTGGAAGAGGTGGAACTACTCCAAGCAAACCCTCACTACGCGCATGTGCGTTATCCTGATGGTAGGGAGACAACAGTAGCCACGAAGCACCTTGCGCCGAAGGGCCAAGTTGTTGAGACCCAGCCAGCACCAGAATGTATTCCCGTGGAAGCAGAGAACTTGCCAGTTGACACATCTGTGGGTGTTTCGCTTGATGCAGAACCATCGTCTGCGCCTGAACCTCCACCTGAACCTCAACCTGAACTTACACCTGCACGGAATGTGGAACCTGCACCTGTTCGTCGCTCCCAACGAATTCGTCGTCCAGTAGTTAGACTCAATCTTTAAGGACAGGGTGAATGTGGTAAATGACATTGCGAACTGAGCTATGAACTAGGAACATTCGAACTGCGAGTTTTGTGATAATTCGTGTAGTGTATATGTAGTGAGATTTGTCCTTATATAAGAGCCTGCAATCCTCGTGGTTGTAGTTTTACCGCCATGTTGCATGGAATGAGATTTGGTGATTAAAGCCTGATTTTTCCGGCAAACGTCTTCCTTAGTTCACTACAATCCGGATCAGGATCAGTGATCTGAGATCACTCAGATTACAGTACAGGAACCGATGAATGCACCCTGGACAAGGATTCATCAATTCCTCTAGTTGACGTACAGTTGAAGCCTACTCTTCGGATTCTTCAATACGGTAGAACATCGTATAACTCGAACTCCCCGCTCACTCGAACTAAATTTCCTTTCCTTCTACTGTATTACCAGGACAGCTTTCTTTACCTCTGGGGATAGCCCTTACATTTTTTCTTAATTCAACCTGCAATTTGAACCGCGGCAGGATTAGTTCAGTCGGTAGAGCGCTTGAATGCAGAGCGGGAGGTCGCGGGTTCGATTCCCTTGGTCGCACGAATACTCAGGGTCTTAAAATAACTGAGAAATGAAGGCACTTCCTTTGCCCTGCAAACGGCTAGACCTTCGCGTGGCTCGGATGATCACGTAAAATGGCGGTCCCGTCTCCAATTGGAGACGTAAAAATAGTGTCCTCAATTAGTACTTTCGATGCTAAATACATTGACTTTCAAATAAAGTCTTTTTTTTTTGCTTAATACGGACACCTGTTAATGCGGACGTTGTGAACAGGTCGTTTCGCTAGAAAGTTGATTCGCCCCGGAGGTACGTCAATCCGCCAGATGTTTATTTGTCGTTTTTTAAGCCTGATAAGACGAATTCAAGTGAGAAGAAAGTGGTTGCACATGTGGGTCAACAGATTTTCAAGTGAAAACTTGAGACATAGACGTAGCGAGCGCTGAAGCGCATGAAGACTTCAGTTTTCGACGAATATTCGTTTCCCGAATGTGATTATCAAGATCGCTAAGATCGTCCAGATTGCTGGACCCTTTTCAGCACTAAATCAGGAAAGAAATTCAAGCTTAAGTCAAAGACATTTCTGATATTAAGCTGTGTTGTAGTCTGAAGAGTGTTGAACATTTGTCATCGGGTGAATCGAGTTCCGTCAGGGCGAAACGACGGACAACGGAAACTTGTTTCTTGTCCAATCAACAGATTCACTGAAGTCAACCTCGCTAATGGAACGCGGACAGGTGACAACAAGTAAATTTCCCAGCGCTACAGATGAATTGTTAACGTCAATTTCAGACTCTGTTTGCATCAAACGAGTTATGAAGAGAACGGTTTTTGATTAAGTAATGCCATATAAATGAGCGACTTTTGAGTGTTTCCGTGGACACAGTCCTTCACGGCTTTGTGAAGGTTAGAGACGTTTAATTTTACGATGGTAATGATCTGTTTTATTTCTTTAGTATTTTGTTTCAAAAAGGGGTATTTTGACCTACATAACAAGAACCGTTTTTAAACACGGACACTCCAATAATACGAACACTTTCCAAGGCCCACCCCCTCCCTCCTCAGTGAAAGTACTAGTATCCAGCCACTTTGTTCCATGATCGTTCCAAGCCAGATCGTTCCACTTAATGGTTAGATCGTTCCATAATACAGTCAGAACTTACAGAAACAAGGGCATTACTCATGTGTGTATGCCGAGTTTGACTGTACAGATCTGAGTGATTTCAGATCAGTTCCTTATCCGGATCATTCCATAGGAACGCAACAAGCCTTAAGTCTCCCTTTTCGATGACCTTAACGCTTCACAGAAAATAGTAAAAAACAAAAACAACAACAACAACAACCAAACAGACAAAAGGCAAAGGGAAACCGCACTTTAAGAATATAAAATTTGCAGACGTTCCGGCGGTGCATGAGCCAGTGCTCAAGGGGGGGCGGGGCTTGAAATATTGCATGGGACCTCCAGATTTCAAGTGCAGCACTCTGAATCTCTCGAGCCACGCAGGCAACAGACTTTTCTACTGAAAATGTCAGTAGCCTGTACAACAGGGGACGATCAGGCAGGTTTGGCGGCTCCCAAAAGCCGCCTTCATTAACGCCTGTTTTGAGCAGTATACCTTTTCAGCACTTCGGGTCCATGTAGGCGAAATGGCGGTCCTGATTTTCAGTAATGCTAATAATATCATCTCTCTAGCCTGCGAAGCCGGCGGGATCGTTAGCGCGAGCAAAGTTTTGTCAGAGAAGCTGCCAAGCTGTACGGAGAATGGGGATGAGACGCTTTCCACGGCGGCTCCGCCTCATATTTCTGTAACCTAGCCTGTTCCAGGCCCTCAGATAGTGAGGAAGACGCGAAAGTAAAAGGCACTCGAAAAGTTGGCAGGGCGAAAAAGAGGAAAAGGAAGGCAGAAGGGAAGTTTCCTTCTGTTTTATTTTCGTCTTCGCGCTTTCTCAATTTTAGCGGGCCCGACTATCTCGGAGCCTGGCTGTTTTGCAGTCCGTCTAAAAGAAAGCTTACATATCGATCAACGCTATTGATTTTCAACTTTAAGCATGAGCTTTATTACATGGTTCGTAGTAACCGTACAACTTCAGATAAACAAATTTCATGCAAGGACTTTTCAAGGATTTTTCAAGGAAAAAGTACACTTTTCAAGGACTAAGATTTATTTAATAAATCAGCATTCTTTAACCCCCTTTGATCACCCTATTGGCTAAAACAGGTCATGGAGTCATTTACGAATTTTACTTCTTCGGCCATCGTTGATCACATTATTTTATACTACTTTCTGCAACAAGACTTTTCAAAATGACTGGGTATGACTTGCAATTATTGCATTCTACTTCTATACTGTAAATCCAGTGATTTTCCTTGGTAGAGGGTGGGGCACTAACTCAAACATTTAAAGTATGTATATATGTTGTAGTTAATTTTTTATCTCGGGTAATTTTTGTTTCCTTTGTTTCAACTTCATTAGCATACATTACCATACCCAAAAAACAAAACAAAAACAAAAATTACATGAGATAAAAAATTAACTACAACATATATATTAGCTTACACTCATTATTAAACAATACACAAGAAGTTTACCTCTGCTTAGCAACTACAGTTGACTTCTGATAACTCGAAATCGAATTAATCAGGAGTCAACTGTACTTTAATTTACATAGAGACTGACCTTCAGATATATCATTAAGGGCAGTTGTTTTGTAATTTACAAATAACATGAGACTAAGTCATTGTTGACAGTGAGATGTCAAGTCCAATGATTTTGACAATTTCCTTCCTTTTTGCCTTCTATGATTAGTATTTTCCTTTCTTTTTGCCTCTTCTAGTGGCTTTATGCAGTCTTGATTTCAAAATTTCAAAAGTCAAGAAGCTGAAAAATAAAGTTCACAAAAACGTAAGAAAACAAAATTAAATCACACTAACTTTAAACCACACTTAGTGCTTTTAAAACAAGGTTAAACCCAAAGACTAACCATTGTTAATGGAAACGTATCTGCCCATAAATTTATTCAAGTCATACTTCCAAATTATCTACTTGCTGCTATTAGATTTTGTCAGTACAACGATTTATTAATTATCTATTTCTTGGCATGTTTGCACAGCCTGATATAAACACTTGAGGGGTTGGGAGAATACTCGGCAATTATGCATACCCGAGACAAAGAAACGTTTTCTAATGCTTAAATAGTTCTCATATACAGTTCCTCTGTCATAACTGAAGTGAAGACCCAGCCTCATTCCCAGGCCTGTTCATGCTATCCAAGTCAGCAGAAGGGGAATTGGAACCAAGCATGATAGCGCGCTTGGTTCCAAGCCCCCTTGTGCTCACCAACATGAAGCTTGACAGGCGATGTCACATTCAAAATCACTGAGGATGACTGGGAACGAGGCTGGTGAAGCCCACGTACTACAACAACAAAATTCATTTCAGTACGTAATAAATTTGCAGGCAAAAGTTTCAAGGGATGCATACATTGAAGCATTACTGGGAAAAATTAATTACTGTCTGATGAGGCCATTTACAAGATAAGATGAAATTTAATGAGGAAGACTGACTTCGATGCACTTACCAGTTGTGGTAGGATTTTTTCCAAATGGTCAGTTTCTACAGTTGGTGAGGATTCAACCTAGAAAAAGAGCAAGAGTTCACGTTATTATCATCACTTTTCCTGTATGACCATTCTTCAGAAAGATTATAGATTATAGTTGTGTCCAGGATACAAACATTTTAATCTATAAATAGCCCTGATGGTTGTTGCCAGATGGGAAAAAGATTCTAAAAAAAAGGCTCAGATTTTTTTTCTGAACCAAAATTGATTAGAGTAAGTCTTCTTTTAAAAAAAAAAATACTGTCCAAGCAACAAAATATTTTGTCGTCATTAGCAACCTAAGATAAAAACAGGCACCTAGAATAGTTCTTGTTATTGCTTTAATAGGCATTTTCTGACTCTCCATAAGGCAGATGGCTCTCTATGATGGACACTTCATGTCAGTTCTAGTGGAAACCATGTCAGAAAGAGAATTTGTGTAACTATGTGCGTGTGAGTGAGTTGACTTTTTTTCACTTTTTTTCTGTTGAAGAGAAATACAGTAGAACTAGGTAACTTGAACTCTGTAAGGAAACAAAAAACAGTTCGAGTTAGAGCGAAATTTGAGGTCTTGGGGTAAATTTCAGCGTAATTTTGATCAAGGAAAGGGAAATTTTGTTTGAGTTAGCGGGGAATTCAGGGTTATCTGGGTTCAAGTTATCGAGGTTCTTCTGTAATAAACTTGTATAAAATTCAAAGAGGTTGGTCATCTATAAACTATTATACCTTAGCTTGCTGTGCTGCTCTCGCTGCACCCTCTTTCAAGAAAGAAAGAAAGAAGGAAATTAAAAAGTTTCTCAGTGGAGGTTTCTCAGTGCTATGGCAAAACAATCTCAAGCTATCAACTGAGGTGAAAAATCAAGAAGAAATAGCTGGCAATGTATATCATAACATAAAAAGGCTAATGAGTCTCATGAATCTGCTATTGTATCTCAGAATAAAAGCAACGTCCTCACTTGTAATGAGAAATAACTTTCTTGCTTACTAAAGATTCTCTTAGAAAGGTAATCTGGAAGGATAACATTATTTGCGTTGAAAAATAGTATATTTCCAATTTGTAGTTTAATCTGATTGTGGTCCAATTTGCAAAGTTCAACACATGACTGGATGCCATGTCCTTAGGTAAATTATAAATAATTTTTGAGGCCCTGCAGAGAACCTTGTGCACCCGCAACAAGTGCCCCACCTAGTCTCAAGTAATTTAGTCTCTGTGGGCAGACATAGATTAATGAGAATGAGTTGCAACAATAATATTTGATACCTGCAATAAAAATCCTAAGAAGTTCTGTCATCAGTTTTAAAGCATCACCATTGCCTATGTGAAAAAGGAAACTAATGCAGTTGATTTGACAAGAAGTCAAAATAAGCTAGGCTGTGGCCTTAAGTAAGCCAAAACCGTGTAGTAAAATTGGTCAGATGTTGGCAAATTTTCTTGGAGTTGAATTCTAAAGGACTGTATCAAAGTTCAGGAAATGAATAATAACGCTGTTGTCTTGTGTTCCCATCCTTGAAAAACGTGAAAAAAAGGCACTCTCATGTTGTAGTCATGCAACGACAGTTAACAAATGTTCAAAAAAGCATAATGCATGTGCAAAGTTGTTGTTTTGCCAATCTAAACCCATTGCTTTCTTGCCGTACCCTTTTGCCGTCGCCGTGATCATTGCTTAAGCACCCTATTGGCTCCTATAAGCAAAGCTAGAGACTGTAGATACAATAAAACCCCTTTTAATACGGACACTGAGGGGGGCACAGAAAGTGTTCTTCTCAACGGGGTGTCCGTAAAGTGGGGTTTGACCCCAGGGGGGGGGGGGTACTTGGGTTAATGTTTGCTGGGTATATGCCAGTAGCCTCTCAAAGCCCCAACCCTATCATAGTCTATTTTTTGGCCAACTATAGACCCCATGTTAGTCACTTTTTGGAAAATGTAATTTTTGCGATCCCAACTTCGTCACTTTCTATTTATACATCTACCTTATCAATGTGGTTTCAAGCGGCGGAATGTAATGCAGTCAATGTGAGCTTATTATTAAATTTTATAAACAACAACATTCTGATTTTTTAACCGAGAATCTTCCCATTTTGAATCCCTGCTCATCCCAAAAATTTGTGACCCCATTCTGGTAACTCTATTGAAAATACAACCCCATTATAGTCACTCCAGTCGTGAAACTGCAACTCCATCCAGCGGCATATCCCTTTTAGCCCCTTGTAAGGGAGTACCCCCCCCCCCCCACAGGGATTTGACTACTGTAAAAAATTATACTTCTTTAAATTTTATTTCCCTTTGTTTCAAACTCATTATAATAAATCATCATATCCAAAAGAGGAAATAAAATATATTTAAGCTCAGGATAAAATTGAACAACAGCAATAATCAACATGATCTTATAAATTGGTTCCCTAGTCACATCTGTAGGCATAGTTTATATGGCTGAGTGACCTCAGTCTACTCCAAGCTCGCCCATAAGTTGAACTTGATGTCTCACTCACATTTTGTTTTTTGCTTGTCACGAAAGAAATTAAGCAATAGCTTGTTAACAGTTTCCTGAAAAAAGAAAATCACAATGAGCTTACCCTACACTCTGCTGCGAATCTCTCAATTTAACAAAAAGTTCTCTTATTTTACGCGAAAAATTTAAAAAAATCATAGGATAAGAACTCTTTTTCTGTAATTTAAACAGGCAGTTTGAGTTTCGAGGACAAAATCTTATTCTATGATTTGTTTTAATTTTTTCCCCTGATTTAGACAGTGGTTTAGAGTGTTATACCGGCAAACAGAGGCGCCGGAATTGAAACGAGTGATGAAAAGCTTAAAGCAGCGGTTCTACGGTAACAATGACAGCTTTGAATACAAAGAAATAACACCAAAAGAAATTAAACTTACCGATTTAAACGTTGGATTATCCATTACTGTAGATCACTGTAGTTTGCTGAAGCTTTCCTTCATTTTTACCGCCAAGGCTTATCCCAGAATTCCTTTGTGCCCTTCATCCGGGAGCTTCGTTCCCAGATTTCTTCCTATTCGTCATCCGGGACTTCAATATCAAGGCCGCCATTGACGGAAAGCGAGCCAAGCACGTTGTTCACTTTCATTTTCCCGAAAAAATAGCCCTTTTGTTTCAGTAGCCTTGTTTCTACTCTAAGAATGGGACGGAAAAAGAAGAAGGCTATGAAGCCCTGGTGCTGGTATCCTTTTTAAGTGAAAAAGCTTAATGTAGTGCTGTCTTGGAATGACGGTGAATATTATCTAGCTTAGCTTATTGAATTGATCACGCGCCGGCCGGTCAGCGTTTAAAAATCTTTACCCTAAGCAACTAAATACTTTGTTATGGCTTTCTACTTTCAAGATTGTTATCACTTGTGATTTGGGTAACAATTAGAAAAAACGCTGGTAATGGAACCTTACTTTGAGAGGACAAATACGTTTAGCTTAAGTTTATAATAATAAGCTTAATTTCTGTCCATCTACAAATACAGGACTCCAGTTGTTCAAAAGCTGGATAGCGCTCTCCACTGGATAAATCTCTGTCCAGTGGATAAGTATTATGACTAACCAATTGCGTCATCCACTAGATAGAGATTTATCCAATGGATGGTATTATACACGTTTTTAACAACTGGGGCCTGATTAGTAAAATTTATGTTCAAAATATTATGGGTTTTAAGGGATTTTAACGACCCTTTTTTGCCTGCAATTGCTTTAGTTGTAAACATAATTGATATTAGATTAACATGTCTTCTTAAATTGTAATTTTACAATCTCTGGTCCCCCGATCTTTTGACTTAATTCTCGACTGTCGGTCAGTAGAGAAACAAGTCTAAAGCATAGTTTCAAGACGTTTGAGTGACAAGTCAAGCAGTCGAGACAAACTATTGCAGAATAGTAGGCAGGAATCACCAGAGTTACAGGTGCAAAGGTCTAAATTTATTTGTGTGGGTTTTTTAAATAAATATACTTAACCAAAATGCTGAGTAGGCAGTAAATATTCCTCTGAAAATTGGCAAAATTGCCCGCTTCCAGCTCATTTTGACTACTTCGCTTTCAAGAAAGCTGTGACGCTTGCCAGTTGAGAGGCTAATCAAAATTTTAACTGAACAAATTGATTGCAATTACCACAGTTGTAGATGGTGCAAACTAGTGTACCTTTTTGCTGTGTAACTCCAGCAGCTTACTAACCTACTCATTGCTCCTTGCTGCAAAGAATTAGGAGCCAAAACATGTAAGAGTCTGGAATGGTCCACTTTCAGTATGAGGCGAGAGCATAGAGATTTTGTCAAAACAGTATGCCTGCATTTCTTGTGAGTCCAGTGATAATACAGCATTTATGAAACAAGCTTGTCCATAACCACTATGATACATTCTGTATAACATTTTGCAAAAAAAAGCTGGGCGCAAAGAAGGAGGTTTTATGGCTTGCCGTTCGGGCAAGTTGTTGCTGGTCTGTACTAGCCCAAGAGTCTTTTAAATGGCCCCCAAATTTTTTTGATGAGCAACATTGATTATAGTTTTTCTGTAATTTGAATTTCCCAAAAAACTTCACTTGCCCTTCAGACAAGTTAAGAAGAGGATTCACTAGCCCGATTGCAAAATCCACTAGCCCCGAGCTATCGGACATGACTTTCTTTACACTCTGCAAAGTATCTTTTTTTATTAAATTGTTTGTTCCTCACATAGCCTTGAGCAACCAACCTTTATCAGATTAATCCTTAACCATGTTTAAAGGTATTGTAATCGTGACTTTGATGAAGAGAAAATATTAATTCAGCATCAGAAGGCTAAACATTTTAAGTGTCCAATTTGCCACAAGAAGCTGTACACTGGCCCAGGACTGGCCATTCATTGTATGCAAGTACATAAAGAAACCATTAGTACAATTCCTAACTCGCTGCCAAACAGAGGAGACCCAGAAATAGAGATCTATGGAATGGAAGGTATTCCTGAGAAAGACTTAAAAGAGCGCCAGCAAAGGGGCAATAATGCAGGGGACGGTAAGTGAAATGATAAGGTAGAGAAAGTGATCAAAAGACATGCGAAAGTGGGTTGCAACATTGTACATGCATCTTCATGGTGTAGTGCATTAAAAATATCTTGGTGGTAAAAGTGGGAAGCTAAGAAGAACTAAATACCTGAGCTTTGTGAATAGATCCTTCCTTGGGTTTTTTTAACTTTTGACATGGACCATTTAGGGAAAATCCATGGACACCACTGGAAGAGCACCTTAGAATTAGTTTAATTGCCAAATTTGAAAGTTATATGTTCTAGGCAAGCGAAGATATGTCTGCAAAGTTGTGAAAATAACAGATGTTTGTATGTTGGCGGGGCAAGTTTGTGCCACCCACATTACAAACAACTGTAAAATTTCGCAAATTTGAGATGCTATATCTTGGTTAGTTTCCAACAAATCACTTTCAAAATATGACAATTTTATCGTTTTCAAGGCACTCTTTCCATTGCTACTAAAGACTTGGTAAATCAATTTTCCTGAAATGTTTTTCTGCCCCCAATTTTATGATGGCCCTGGCTAATTATGTACTAGATGTATTAGAGGGTTGGCTGTACTGTCATTTCCCAGTAATGAGAAGCTGTCCTTTGAATGAAAAAAGAGTTACATTCTGTAAAAAGGATAACTCTGTGTCTCCCATACTGTGTATTATAGATGACGAACCAGACAATAAGAAAGCCAAAAGTGACGACCAAACTCAAGTAGCCTCAGCGGCAGCAGCAGCAGCAGTAGGAATGGTTCCTGCTGCTATTCCTGGTGCTGTTCCTATGATGCCGATGATGCCCGTACCTGGAATGCCAGTCCCTCATGGATTCCCTCAGGTGCCATTTGGTCAGCCAATTCCAGGTGGAGATAATTTTATTGTAATCTTGTATTGGCTGGTTGTCTATAGCTACCCTGTACCTGTTGCTTAAGTGAGCTCTTCATCTTCTAAATTTCGGTCCAAGAAAGGACGTGTAATGCACAAGCCTTCCAAGTTCTTAATCAAAGAGCTCTTAATCAAAGTTGTTTCTTGTTATGCATGTATTATAGTGACGCGGTATACATGCCTCAAGGTGATAACAAGTGCTTTGACTGGCATGAAGTTGTTGACATGATGTTGACAGGATAATTGCCATTTAACCAATGGTAATTTGCTTTTTCTGGGAAATGCAACTTTCAGTTGCTCCCAAAGATGTCCACAGACCGTCTATTTTCTTCTTTTCCCACTCCCACCTCTTTGCTCTTTCAGTCAATAAATCCCCACAGTTTTTATTTCCCTATGCATGCTCAGCAATGTCTAAAGAGAAAACTGACGTCTCTGAACAGGCTAGCCTCTTCTTGGTAAAATGTACAGTGTACAGAGTGTGCAGATCACCAATGTGATTACTATTTGCAAGGTTCAATTTGTAAAAAAGTGCTTCATTCAGGCTGTCTGTTGTTCCTTATACTGAACTAGCATCTCTGTTAAATTGGCTTTTATAATGACCTTTCACAGTTTTTGTCTTTTTGATGCATTATTATTGCTGTAATGTATTTCTTTTTTAAAGGTGCTCCACACATGCCACCTGTTGGGTTCCCAGGTCAAATGCCAGTCCCAGGGCATATTCCAGGGATTGGGTAAGTTGGAGTCTGTTTTGTTTTTTACTGGTCAAAACATTCATTTGAATAACATGTTGCCTGAAGTGTTGATTCTTAGAACTGACGATATTTACAATGAGGCTGATAATGTCTATTGTCCTACTTTAGTATGCCATACCCTCAACATGGAATGCCACCAACTTCCATCCCTCCAAGCACAGCCACAATTACCTCTCTTCAAAACAAAGGTCCAGTTATAGGGCCTCAGGTACCCAACACCAAACCCCTCTTCCCAGCAGCACAGGTAAGCAGCTTTGGTTTAGTTTGACTAGGATTGCCCAGTATTTCCCTACTAACAGTAAGTACATTAATTACAGAAATGAAATCATACTATATAAGACTAGAGAAATTTAAAAATTATTCCCATGGTACGTGTACACATAATTGAAAACGTCGTGAATTGTGCATTATTTTAGTTCTGTCAATTGTCCAAACCCTCTTTCTCTGGAATAGCCTTATGTCCCTTTTTATCTTATAAATTTTCATCCTGAAAATTTACTTACTTACATGAACATGTACCTAAAAAGTAATACTATTGTGACAGGACAGATCATTCTCTTTAATTGTTTAAATGTACAAATTTTGCAAAACCGACTTATGCCCTGTTGTTGTTCTGCTTCAATTGCTTGAGGATAAACGAGCAGTAAATGGTGTATAATATTATTATTGGTGCCACACTGCATTCATTTTCATTTATTTCGCTGAAATTTATGCATACAGGGTATATGCATAGCTAAGTTTAAAATGCTTTTAATTTGTTCAGAATGTAAATGGGGCTGCTAAATCCAGTGCTTCCTCAGGCCCTGTGGGTGCTGATTTTAAACCTCTGCAATCAGCTGCACCAACCACAAGCTATCAAAGCCCACCTGTTTCGTCTTCAGGTTTGTGACACCTTGCATTTTTCTTTCCTAATTGCATTGTATGTGGTGCATTAAACACTTGTTTTTGGACCTCAGTCTGGATCAACTGTTGCACGCTACCAAAACCAAGGTTTATTCAAGAGTGGGGCATTGTGGGATCTCTGCGATTGGGAAAAAAATGCCACAAGAAGTTTATGTACATGCCAAAAATGGAGTGCAGATATGATCTGAAATAAATATCACAATAAATACAATTGGTTAAGTGGAATTAATCAAGAATCCAAGACTGAAGTGTGATCTCATCTTTCAAGATTGTTTAACGTTTGGAAACTGAAATGAATGGCATTAATTTTATACAGTTATTTCAGAATGGGGGCATAGGAGGGCCTCATTAATATTATTGTTGGCCAATGTATAGAATAAACCCTGCAAAACCAGCGTGCAAAGCAGAGAAGCTGTTGATAAGGTTGAAAGAAATAGTCCATTTTCGAGTTCCATAAGCTCTTTAAAGTAAGGCCAACAATAAATTAATATATATATACAACATTTTTTTCATTTAAGAGACTTCGCATTTACCCTCATGGTGTTTGAGGAATGGCATTACATTATCCTTTAATAGCTTTGTCAAGATGATTGATGAGTAGAACACTTTGCAAGGAATAAAACAGTTACTGAAGCATTTACTTTTTCTGTCTTCTAAAATGCTTGCGTATTCCAAGGACTAGTTATCAAAAAAATCATCTTCTTTCATTGTAGGTAAACCAATGGTGGTTCCACCTCCCACTTCAGCACCTGTGGTGTCTAAGCCTGCTACCATTGTTGCACCAGGAGCAACAAGCCGTTTGATTCATCCTGATGAAGACATTTCATTAGTAAGTACCTGAACTGCTTCCTGTTTCAGTTGGATGCACACCATGTGCACATTTAGCATATATTTTGAGTAATTGTATTTTAATTTATGTTGTTCACAGTCATGCTTTAGTTGACCGTTCACCTTTACTACATTATAGATTGCATTTATTTTTTGACGTTTCCCATAGCTGTATGTTCAGTAAGAAACTTTGTCGGTGGTTCCTCCTAAAATGCTCAGTCTGAAGTTGGTATTGGATCAACTATAGCCATAGGCAGTTGGGGGAATTGCACACATCTTAGGCATTCTACTTATGAATAGTTATGGCATTCAACACCTGATGTGATGTATCTGCTGGTGCAACAATTGTCTTTAGTCCATCACTCGCCTGTCCCCAAACATTGTGCAACCAACTACCTCTACGGTCTCAGATATTTGTCTTAGTTTATATTATCAAAGAAGTAATAGTTAATATTTGTTTAATGAAGATGTATGTGATACCATTATTTTCTTTAACAGGAGGAAAGACGAGCATCTTTGCCTGCGTACGCTCCTAAGACACCCAGTTTGGTTTCATCCAACCCTCCAACCATGGTTACTGGTCCACCGTTACAGATGCAAGCACCTGGAAACCACCCTCCTCTAGGACCCATGCCTTTAATGTCCAACATGCAACAACATCCAATGCCTATGCTATCAGCACCCACAGGGGGGCCACCGCAAGGAGGACCCATGCCTGGGGGACCAGTTCCTGGTGGTCCAATGCCACCTGGTATGAGACCACCTGGATATCCTGGCCAAATGCCAGGACCACCACCACCACAACATCAACAAGGAATGCCACCTGGAATGCCACCGAGGCCACCCTTGATGGGACCTCCATCTCTCATGGGACCTCTGCCTCAAGGCCCTGGTGGAGGGCCTCCTCGTGGACCCCCTCCAAGAGGGGCAATGGGACTTCTTGGACCTCACCCAGGCGGTAGGCCACCTATGAGATTACCCATGGGCCCTCCCAGAAGGTTCTAGACAGTTAGAATAAAGTTAATGTCAACAGAAATGCCAGATGATTGTCACTAAGGAGGCAGTGCATACATTTCACAGCCATCTTGAATGCACATTTTGTCACGGTTTACAAAGTTGTCTAAAATACATTTATGAGTTGCAGCTAGGACGTTTTAATTTACCGAAAATAAGCGTGAGTATAGTTTACTTTGGAAACGTAAGTTTTTGTCCTCCATAGTAACAATCAGTCAATGTTGGAGGTGGTGTAAGGTGAGTCATATCTCCATTATCCCTCCATCCATTCTTACTAGCATGCGTTGTGGAAATGACGTGAAGACTATTTTCTTTCATCTGGCATTTCAGTCATCTATTTTTTGAATATGGAATGAATTTGTTGCACTCACTTAGTTTTATTTAAGATTTCTTAATGATCCTTTTTCTTAAATTTAGTACCAGAGTCGTGCTAAAAGATTGAGTATTGTAAGTTCAGTGGTTGACTCAACTTTGTACTTACTGTGAATGGAAATTTCATTTTTGTACATTCAAAACAAAAAAGGTAGGTTTAAGCCATAATAATGCTTTTTGTTATCATGAATAAATATGGCCACATGTGACTAAAATTGGCTTGCCAGCAAGATAACATGTTGTTGTATCATGATGGCTACCATTAAGGCAAAAGCAGCTATACTGTTCATGTGGTCACACTGTGGTTTTGTATTCAAGGCAAGGTAAAGGTTACATTTTATCATTCACCTTATTTCTGGTCTAAATTGATCAATGAACTACTGCACTGTAAGTTAATTTTAAGCTGTATTAAAAGACTTACTGAAAAAATCTTGGGCACTATAGGTTTTGGTGGTTGAAGTTGTGCCGAAAAAGGGAGAAATGCTCTCTCCTTTACAGAGGGTCACACTTAATGTTCATACCGTTCACAACTGCAATCCCTTTGCACCATAATGCAGTGCAATAATGACCCATGAAACCTCTAAAGAGAAGAGAGGAGAAAAACTTCTTGGCATACATTCTTTGAGTTCCTTGTTTTAGAACAGAAAGATGGTATAATATGATACTCTAATAATTATTAGTGTATCGTATTATACACATATTATTATTTATTCAGGCATATTGAAAAATGCTACCAAAATAATAATATTTCCTGAAAGGGAAATAACAAGGTTATCCTCCTACAAGACAATTTCCATGATTTAACGACTGAATGGAATTTACAGTGGTTTAACAAAATGCAAATAATGTCTGCATAAAAAAACTAGCAAAATGTTACTTAAAATTTCTCAGCGTCTGTGTTGAAGAACGAAAAAAGGAGAGAGTAACTAACACTGTACATTTTTTTTAAAACAAAACGCTTCGACTTTTTGGGAGTATTAAGGTAGGTCCGCAGAAAGGTTTGTCAATATTATTATTCTTTAGTATTGAAATACCAGTACTTTGTATTGATGCCATGATAGCATAGAATTTTACTACTTGAGTTTATGACGTGCCCATCTTTTGTAACTGTAGTAAAGCATGTGCAAATAAGTCAGGTTTCTTTCTCCTCAGTGTTCAAATACATTGTCATCCCCTTGCCTCCCACAAGAAAATTCCAAAGCTTCTTTTAAAGAATGTCTTAAACATTTGGGCCAAGTTGTTCGAATGGTGGACAACGCTATCCACTGGATAAATCTCTAGCCAGCAGATAGCGCAATAAGTGGTTTCCCTAATACATATATACCGGATAGTGATAAATGTGGTGATAGCGCTATCCATCGTTTGAACAACTGAGCCCAGGGACAGAAGCTTTGATGGACAACTTTACATTTTACAGTGACCCTCAAAGACCATGAACACTAAAACCTTGCAGGAATACCTTTTCTGGTTAGGTTAGGTAACATTCAGGAACTATTAGTCAAAAGGATAAGAACAAAACTGCTGTAGCTGTAAACAGACAGTTGTTCATTGAAACGTATTCCCAGGTGCATTTGTACCATCAGCTTTGACGTATTCTATTACGACTATTTTAAATGAATTATTTCCTTACGTGCATGTATTACAGTTAATATACTTGAACATCTATTCTTTGTGGAGACTTGGAGGCATTTTATTTTGGTTGAATGATTTAATTTACAGTGTATTCTAGTTATTTATCATTGTCTCCTAATTCAACATAACTTACTCAAGGTAGGGTAGCTTTCTTTGTTTGAACCATCCAATAGTATTTTTTTCAGATCATTGGAAAGGTAGGGCACATTTTCCAGGTTTGACTATCTTTAAACTACATGTGAAATAAGCTATTAATTTAAATCACTAATAAAAATGACACAGAAGAATTGTATGAAGTGTGCTTCTTGTCCTTTTTTCTTTTGATATAATTTATTGTAGAATTTTTCTGCCAGCGAGCCGGGAACAGCTTTTGCTATGACAGGCTAAAAAGTAATTCAGGACACTGGCATTTTCAAAAAGCAGCACTATGGACATTGACATGCTACATCTGAAGGTTTTTCACCTTCAGAAAAAGTAGGCTTAGAAGTTTTCCCAGGGTCGAAGTAAACTGATTATAATAAGGACGTGTACTTTTTAAGTGGGTGTTAAGCAGCCTAGACCCTAGGAATTCTCGGCTCGGTCAATCCTGGACGCTACTGTGAGCTGTGACGTCACCGAGAGATTCCAAGAGATACTAGCCGCTTCTCTCGCCCGCTCTTTCCCAGACTTCGCGCGGACAACGGGGCAAGAGAGAACGCCTAGGGACTAGGCTGGGTGTTAAGTACAGGACTGGTAACTTGTCATCTCGGAGGGAAGGGGTTGCAAAGGGTGATGGGAATGAGGAGGGCAAGCGAGGGAAAAAGATATTACAGTTGACTCCCAATAACTCGAATGCCCGCAAACTCCAGCCAAAGTTAATTTCCCCTAGATTTCCTTCTTACCTTTACTGTGATTTTACCCTCGGTAACTCGAACCTCCCGCTCACTCGAAGTAATTTTTTTTGTCTTCAGATCATTTCTATACAATTTTACCCTCGATAACTAGAACCATGTTATAGGCGTGTGACAAGTCGGGAAAAAAAAACGGTGTACTGGAGTCCTAAACATTGAATTTATCAAAACAATCGAGTCAATTCTTTGTCTTTGCTTTTTTGTCACTCCAGTTCAAATTTAGTATTCATCCCTGTATACTTTGTTGCTTGATTGCAATCCCTCCCCATCCATTTGCTTATTTCGTTACTTTCGGTTATTTGCTTCAAACTCCTGATAACTCGACCTTTTTTTCAATTTCCCCTGAAGATTCGAGTTATCGGTCGACTGTATCTCGCTCTTCTTCCCAGCTCACTTTATGCTCCATAACAACTGCCCCTGTGCGAGAAACCGAGGATATTGATGAGTTAGATTTGGCTAAAGTACTGCTTCTTTCCGTCTCCCTTCTCTAGTACCAAAGCATGTGTTAATTTAACATCTAGAATGTTGCTATATCCGAGCTGGCAGCTTGGTACAGTCGAACCTCTATAAAGCAGTCAATTGCCAGAGATGGCAGTGAGGTCTGGGGCGGGAGTGGGTGCGAAAAAGAAACGAGCCATTTACCATACGCTTTCCAAACTTTCGCATGGTGGTAAAATTAATTGGCGAATTCGTGGCGAATTCAATTGTGTGTAGTGCTCTTCATCAACACCTAAAGAAGTAAGTGGGGGATAGGGAGTGGCTGAAGTAATAATCGTTTATTGAATTTATCAAAGCAGCTTCAAGCAAGTCTCAGTGTACCTTTCCAAGGTTTATTATTATAATTATTATTTTTTAGCGACGCGAATATCCAATGACACTGCTAGAAAAGAGCGCCTTAATCAATTACAATATTTATTTTGTTCTTTTTAGCCGTGTTGACGGATTTTCGCTAACTGATCCCTGTCTAACAAAAACGTGGGAGGGCCTATTACAAATATGGCAGACGCGGCTGTTGAGTGAATCTGCCGATTCCAAAATGGACAAAATGTTTCTCACAGTATTCATCATGGTCACTTGGCAACAAAGCACTCTTGTACCCTCCTCGACTGTTACAAAACGAAACGTATCAACTGCTGTAGAAATATTGGGTTACTGGGTCTTCATGCTGGCATAAGAAAAGAACATCTCTGAATTTATCCAGCAGTGTTAGGAGCTGGGATCTTCGCAGGTTCTCGTAATACATGACTTCTTCCAAATGCTGTTTTCCTCTAAAGTAAGGTGTCAGCCTGGGGGATATAATTCCAAACTTCAGAAAATAGGAGCAATAACATTAGATACTGTGGGAAACTGGGACTCAGTATGACGCCCAGGGGGGTACTCGGGATTTCAAGTGACGGGGATGATCGAAGGATTTTTTTGGGTTTGAAATTTTCGATTCCGGGATTTTTTGGGGTACGAAAATTTGGCAAGTATTTTTTTGGGTAGCTTGATTCGAGTAGGGATTTTTTGGGGGCATTAAAAAGAATCGGCAATTTTTAAAATTTTTAATGATGTACTAGTGAGCAGCACACTTACACTTCCAGTGAACATTTTCACTTGGAAGAAGGAGAAATCACGCTCGCCCGGCGCAACGAAAATTTTCGTGCCCCGCGCGAGAATCAATTTCCAATGTTTTTCTTGTTATAGCATTACCCCTTTCTGGAACTTTTAAGGGCCACAAAATCGGAATGGGATTTTTTGGGGGTTTATTTTTGGTCCAGGGATTTTTTTGGGTTTTGCTGGAAGCCCTAGGGATTTTTTTGGGTCTTGACTTTTGGCTCCATTTGATCATCCCCGTCACTTGAAATCCCGAGTACCCCCCTGGGGTATGACGTCAGTATCACGTGTTTTCGTTTTGGAAAATCCCACCACCCACGAAATTTTCTCTGCCTCGAAGATTCTGATTGTTTTCTGATGTTGTCTCTGATTGTTATTCTGAGAAGCTAATGTATTGCTAGTCTGAAGGTTTTGAATTATAACCTTGAAGATTATCTGAAGAAAGTCTAAGATTGTGTCCGTTTTATTCAGGTACTCACCCAACCGCAGAGCCTAAGAATCTGCAATCTTGTACCCAGAGTCCTCTGGAGTTTTGATCAGAGGGCAGGTAGCCTGCATAACAGACGCTCTATCAGCGCTTAATTTCGCGTCTCGCGCATGTCGCGCTCCGCGCGAAATTCCGCGTTCACCTCGCTTGGCTCATATTAAAAGCGCCTGTTATGCAGGTTAGGGACCGGGTCCCTGGCGTAGCCAGAAGATTGGGGAATAGAATCTGCTGAGTCGTTCAGTTTTCCCTCAGCAGTCGATAGAGGTAGTGGAAGTCCCATAACATCCCACTGAACCACTGCGGGGAAGGAAGAGATACCTCAGCCTTCTAATACAGTGCAAGACCGTGACCTCTTTACCACATTGGGTTTTTCGCGTTTTTCAGGCGAGCACGAGGCCGGCGTGGGTGAGCGTGGAGGGACAGACACGCGCTGCGTGCGTGTCTGGCGCTCCTTGCTCACTCCGCGCTTGCCTTTGCTCGCCTGAAAAACGCGAAAAAAAAACCACACACACACACACGCCAGAGAACCCTCTCAATACCACAGAATCCCATTCTCTTCTCCTACCTTGTAAATAACTTCATGTCTTCAGGATTCAATGCAGCGGGTACTTGAAGCACACTTTTCCTTTCAGCGTACGTCAGATCCTTTAGTTCCTCTTCCAGCTCGGGGTTTATTTCATTCTCGGCAGGCTCATGTTGGTTATCGGCTAATGATGACAGACCATCCGGAAAACTATCTCCGAATATCCAACGCACTCTTTGCCCACTGCTTTGTTCAAATTGGGCCGTGGGTACCAGAAACACATAGGTGTGTAGCTGAAGAGATAAACAAACTGACAATCAGTTCCAAGCGTACCATAGGGGAGCCTGTTTTCGAGAGGTTTACCGAAAGGAAAGTCCGTCGACAATACCGTCGTACTGTTTAGCTAATCAAAGAACTATTCCAATCTTTGCTCAACCTTTACTCCGAAGTGTAAAATAGGAAAAAAGAAAACAAAATGTCATTAAACAAAGTCAGAAAGTCCATTTTCGTGTCTGACCTTTTGCTAACACGTTGTAAACTTTTTTTTCAGTTAAAAGCAGGGTTAAAAGACGTTTTGCACTAAGGCCGTGATTTTTTTTCAAGAGCAAGAACTCATCGCTAATGCTTGGTGGCGTCCCAACCACATTTTGTAATACTGCTCACTAAAAGATGACCATTCAACTGAAAATCGCCCCAGTTAAGGTGTGGTACGGAGCAAATATCCAGCCTGGTGTGGTATAACCATATGTAACAGTTCCACGCACAATACGATTGATCACTCATACGTGTAAAATACCTGTATTAATAATCTTCGTTGCAACATCCACACCACCATTTGCACCTGTTCCGCCTAAAATTGGACAAAAAAAACCTTTTGAAAGGAAGGAATAAAAAATATGTCACGTACCATTCCAAAAACCATGATTAAGAGGGCGAATAACATAGAATGTTTTATCGCCAAAAGGAGAGAAAGGAAAACTTGAATTAAAAGAATAGTGAAATTGCAGCAACGAACAGTGAGTCGGCGACAAAATTCGTGAGACACAATCGTCGAATAAACTACAGTTCGAAAAACAATCTGAACCCATTCCTCCTACCATGACCAATGTTGACTTGGTTGTTGTTTCCCGGATACAGGCGGCTGGGCAGCAGCACAACATCGTTTGTAGCGGGGGAGGGGGACGTGGAGGAGGAACGGCTTGTTTTTCCTTTTGAAGTGCAAGGTATCGGCAGAACGAAAGAAATGTGGACGAGGGCATAGTTGAGTGTCTAGACTAATATTATCGCCAATTGTAGCTATTTATTAATAATTTCTTCATTGCACTTGTTACATCTGACGCTTGGGGAAACGTTTCCTTGTTCTCTACCTCTTTTCTGTGTATCTGTTACGGTTATGTATTTTTTCCGCGAGAATTAGGTTCCTTCAAGATTGTCTGTAATATGTCGACTGAAGAAGCAGTTTGAGAAGGAGTAGGGGGCAGGAGGTTAGTGGGGGGAAGGGGGGCTTTGTTTCCCCTATTGGCCATATTGGAGTTGAGTAGGGAACTGGGGCGAGTTTCAAATTTAAACTAATCGATAAACTGGTACCACCATATCAAGGGTCATGTTAAGATTGGTTAGTTGAACAAGTTTGGTGCTCTATCTAAGGTTGAACAGGGTCAAGTTACGACTCTTGAAACATGGTTAAAGATCCATACAAACGTCTGTAATTTTGTGACAGCGTCCTCCAAAACCATATAAACTCTTTAAAATATTTTTGAGTTTTTCCTGTTAAACTGTAAAATTCGTCATGCACCTTCTACTTGGAAGGAACTAATTCGAAAATCACTATGTTTGCCCATTTTCAGGAATATCACAGAAATCGTGAAAAAAATTGAGAGTTTACAATTAACCTGACCCAGCTTAGGAATGATTGGTCACACCACCAGGGTCTAAGTCCCCCACTCTTTTCGAACAGTGGTGTGGGTTCTTTTACGTCCAACAAGAACCAGATATTCAGTGAAAGTGCTGTGAGACGGGACCTACGGTTTTTCGTCCTTATCTGAGAAGACCGGAAAGTCTAACTGTTTGCAAGATGTCACTACAAAGGCAGCACTTTCTTCTCAGTTATTAAAAGACCCCGAGTGTTGGTCCCGCCGGGATTTGAACCCGCGACCTCCCGCCCAACAGACCGGCGCTCTGCCAACTGAGCTAACCAGGCGGGGGTGAACAATAAACTACACAAGTTTTGTACCAGCTCAGAAATACCTGCTGCTGTGGTAACCCCAGGGGATTATTGTGTTCACTGAGAGGAGCTGGTAACGAGAATTCCGACAGCACGTTGTGCAGTGACATGCGCGGAAACCTTGACGTAAACTCTTCGACGAGTGGTGATGAGCTGCAACAAAAAAAAATTGTTTAATAGATGATTGGCATATATAACATGCGCTTCATAAAATTTCCCTTTGATTAATTGCAAGTTGACTAGATGTGCTTTATAACTCCTAGCCTCCCATTCAGACGTTTTTTGGGCTCGTCACGCAATCCTCCCCAGGAACGCGTGACGAACCCCTAAGAACGTATGCGTGCGAGGCTACGACTTCATGCCCATGTCACAAGTGTTCTAATTGGCCCGCACTTCATAAAGAACACACTGCCCTGTATGGTCAAAGGGGCTCACGAAACACATGTACACATGATAGGTTTTAATAAAGTACCCCAGTCTTACAGAAAGAGTACAATACACAAGACTGGAAAAACCAGACGAGATGTACAGTGTGAGGTAACGCGCATTTTGGACAGACTTACACGTTTACAGAGGAGTTGGGTGCGACAACATACACGTTACTCTCACAGAGAGGGTACACAATAGTAGCCATTCCCCAATAAACTAGATGAGCTGCTATGGCGAATACCTGAAAAAAAAAATACATGTACTTTAAAATAAATCAGCTGAAGTTGAAGGATTCTCTCAGGATAAAAAGCCACATACCGTAGACTGCGAGCTTAAGTAACAAGAACACTCACTTCCCGGATGTCATGAATGGCTAGGAAAAAACTTGTTTTTTTTAACATGATTTAACGCTCCTGACACAACATGCTTCAAAGCTTTTGGTTATACTCTTGCAGTATGGAGTAATCGAGACAGACCACCGAAAAAGAGAAAAGCTCAACTTCCGATTCTTATTTTTAACTTGCGAGACATCAACGCTCTTGTCTCTCAAGCTCGCTAATAAAAAAAGATCGCAAATGAGCAGGTAGTATGATTCTTTGACGGTCCTTTCCTAGTTTCCAGAGCCTTTCTTCAGGCCCGCAACTGAGCCCGCACGGTCAATTCATTTTGGTGACGTAACCGAGACTAAAGTCGCATTATCTGACCTATCCGAAAAGTTAGAGGCCTGAGAACTAGGCGAAGATGGATTGAGGGAGCCTTAAACGGTCAGAGAACCTGGAGAAGACTGCTCAAAAATTGATGCATTTTTTCCGAAGCCACGAGGCTCTCAGATACCTCTCTTTTCTCTGCCAATTGAAAACACGCCTACTATTGTTTTTTTTCACGGTTAGGACAATGTTTGGGTCATTCATCTATGGTTTTGTTAGCTAATTGAACCAATAATTATTCATTCTGCGATCTGCGTGGTGCTCCCAATTTTTCCATCTACTTCACGCGTGATTTTCGTCTTTCCCTGAGAAAACTGCGCATGAACGCAACCAAATCAAACGGGCTGTTTTTGATTGGTTGAGAAACAACCAATGCAAAGCTACACGCCACTTTGTTAGCTAATCAGAGGCAGAAATAATCGCGACAATGACTTTTCCGCGCACTGTACTGAAAGATTGACTGGCTCATACCTCATCATTGATTGAAGTGATACGCGCGATTTTAAAGTGGTTATGAAATGACATGAAATGAGTGTGATAAAATCATTGATAACGAAGGGTCCTTTATTTTCCTCTGAACAGGAAAGTAAACGCGGAAAAAGTCATGACTGGTTTTGTTTTTAGTTCGCAATCCTGATTGGCTGATTAGCCAATTTTTTTTAAACAAATCATGAAAACATGACTTATCAAAAGCAAGTCTTGTTTTTAATTAAAAAATAATTTAAAAAAACATTTAAAAATAATGGCCGCCTCTACTCAGACCTACTAAGGGCTTCAGAAACGAGTGACAAAGCCCTGAGAAGGTCTAAGTTAAGGACAACTGTCCTTTTGCAGACCTGAGAAAGGGGAATGTCAGTGTCTTGCGATAACGTCTGAAAGCTGTTGAGGAGGAAAAACACAAATTAAAGTTCGATTAGTCTAAAATACAACATTCACAGAGTCATGCAGGATGACTTTGCACAATATATTCAGTTTGGTTAGTCATTACCTGTAAGTTATTAGAGTCGTCTTATAATATGTACCATCACTACTGTTATTAATATCGTCATATTAAACAGACACTGCCTATAGTTTTCAGATAAGTAATATTTTCTTGAGACTATTCTAATTGTACGTTGGCTGTATACCTCTTCAATGGACTAGCCATTCGTACAAGCCTGGTGACTGCCGGGGAACAGTCCCCTGGCAGGGATGCCACAAGATATCCCTCATCCACTAAAAATAACAGCGTATGATATGGCCTGAGAAGAAAAATAAAAATAAATCCACGGTCAAATGGGAAAGAAGCAGACTCGGTTCAATGCATCTTTGTTACTGGAGTTTTGCGCTCTGTAAATATACGGTCGGCAAGTTTGAATCATCTCGCAGAGGTGATTCTTGATGAACCTAATGATTCCTTTGGTGATTATGAATAAGAACTACAAAAACTATAACTCAAACCTGATGGCTGCCAATGAAGTGTGTATGACTTCAGGCTAAAAAAGACACATATAAACGTTTTGTTAGTGAAAAGGTGAATATTTTGCCATCCTACCATATTTCATAAGTTTAAGGAATAGCAAGGGTGACACAGTGATGAGAGCTCTTACCTCCCATCAGTGTGGCCCAGGTTTGAAGGTTCTGTGTTCTGGAGGCTAGAACACAGGTGGGTTAGGTTTATTGGAGGATTTGCGCCCGCGTTTCTCCTCTCCTCAAAAACCAACAACTCAAAATTCAATTTGATCAGGAATTACAGAAAAAGAATCATGTTGTGGATGGGCTGTCACTTAATCGTTAATCACTATTCTATTAATAATACCCATTTTCTTTATCAGCCACAGAGGATGCTTTGGGCGTTGTCCATCCTAGCACTGCAGTAAGCAAGACAAGGTCAGATTGAAGCCCTCCCCATACACCACCTAAGGAAATTCCATTTTAGATCCTTTTTTCACTAATTCTATGAGGAGATAGTGATATGAATTTTATAAAAAGTCATGGATACATTGGCATTAGTTTGACTGCCGCCAACTTTTGCGAGCAGTGTCATTTGCTAATTCACTAATGCAGTGAGTCCAGCCGGCGGCGACAAATGCTGGCAAATGACGTTATCTTTGGAAGAAGCAGATTTCCTGGGCCTTTAATAGAGTGATTAAGATTTACTTTTACGCCAAACGGCAAACGTCAGATTTAAGTTGAGAATTTCTCAGAACAGAAAATAAGCAGATAAAAACTGTCCGGAACAATTCTGATGTATAAAACTGGCGTCAAACTACTTGTTTTTTAGTTGAAGAAACAAACAGTTAACGACAAGTAAGGGAAAAAATTGGTCACGTGGTACAAATTCACGTTTGCCCTTTGGCATAAACCTCAATCTTAGACCCTGTTTAGATGGAGTGGGGGACCCCGGTCTAGTGGGGTAGGTTTCTTTTGTTTTGTGTCCCCCAGAGCGTGAAAACAAAAGAAACCAACCCCACTAGACCGGGGTCCCCAACTCCACGTAAACAGGCCCTTAATCTCTCTAATAAATGCTGGCATGGAGGTGCCAGTATTGTCAAATGGTTAGGATCCAAAGCAGACTTGGATGCAGGTACTTCTCATATTCAAGAAAAATTAGTTGTACTCTGACTGCAATTTTAAAAAAGTATCTCATGGAAGGCACAAGGTCAACTACTCAGCCAGGTCAAATCCTCCACCTCATAGCTAGACTAACCTGGAACTTTGTTTTAACTTGTTAATTGTTCAGGACGGAATATTAAATTGTTTCTGAAGTTACATACTATTAGTTACATACTATTAGCCTGCACACTAATATCACAAAATATCACTGAAGAAGGGCAAATAAACGGGATAAAGAAGATTTCTTGCTGATTGTGTTTATGAAATATACTTACTTTACTATGTAATCTATGTTAGAAAAAACAAAACACAGAAAGTTCTTTCAACATCTGGATAGACTTACTTTAATGTGAATTGTTCCCATGTTTAAGTTGTGGACTTTGTGAGGAAGACAGAAACTAACATTTACCCATCCATTAATTTTTAGCCTTACTGATCCTGTAGCACACAAGCTGTAGAGCACACAAAATAGAAACTAGCAGTTGACAAAATGACAGTGAATCAAACTGTCAGATTCTGCGCTGTTCATACTTTGATACACTTCTATAATAATTATTGTTCATTACTGCAATTTCTGAAGGGAAAACACTTCAGCAAACAGGCCTGCAAATAATTTTTCTTTGTAGAAGGGGCATGACTGTCCAACCAAATCACTATATCTCAGTCCAAAAAACCAGAAATGTGGTTGGACATGCATATGTTGATATTTAATTATTCCTTTTATTACCATGCAAATCTTCAGCTACAAAAAGAGGTATGATTTTGTCAGGTATGACCAGATTTCAGCCATACATTGTCCAATGACCAACTTTTATTTGCAGCTAACAGCAAAGACATCAACTGTTAGGAAACAAATCTGCAAATGGGCCCTAATCATCTTTCCAGCATCTGTACTCAGAAAGGCACGACAGTGAATGGCCGCTAACAAGAATAATATGAGCTGACATCTACCAATCACAAAACCAAAATACATACATGCAATGACGTAAACAAGTGAGCAAACCTTTTGAAGACATCTTTCAAGTCCCTTGCAAGCTTACTCCTAGGAAGAATGTGTTGAAAAGGTGTTTCAGCACAATCTGTTGTCAAATGAAAATGCATAGTTATTTCAGTTATTTCAAATACAAATCTTACCACAAATCTTTAAAATATAAACAGAGAATGCTACTGAATGTGAAAGACATGGTTTGCAATAATAATAATAATAATAAATAATAATAATATTAATATTTTTAATACCTTCTGGCATTGTAGACATTTCATCATGTACTGAAAGCATTGCTTCCCTTTCTGAGCTTAGGTATCTACACCTAAAAAATTGTTGAGCACAATTTTGATGAGCTTCGATTAATTACTGTCAGTAAAATAACAGGGCCATAGGCGATAGGATTTCTTTCAAAAAGCCTTTCACAAAAGCATTTATCCAGCATTTAGTAGAAATACTGTCTTATTATACACAACTGTGTTTGTCATGAAATATGCTTGCTCATTCGTCTAATTTTCATTCAGCCACATTAGGTCTTAAAGTATTATAATGTTTTGAAATTTAATCATGAACTAACCAAGATGAAATTACAAAGTTAACTTTACCTTATTTCCTCATGTTTCAGGGCAATAGCAATTCTCTTGGATAGATCATGGTAACAGCCGACAACAGATGGCTCAACACTTGCCTACAGAACACAACAGATTGAAATAAACTTGCTAAGAAAAAAAACCCTGAATTCCCTGAATTAGAAAGCCATAATTTGGCATCATAAACAGAAGACAGCATAGTGCTCAACTTGTAAACAATGTTTTGTGTGGTTTTGCTTTCTTTTGGCTGACCAGAAACTTAGACAACTAACTTCAAAGAGGGTTTTTTGGCCAAATCTCCTGGGCCTGTTCGCTCAAATGGGGGTTAAGATAACCCAGGATACGCAAGAAATTTGAATTCAGATCTGACCTTAATATAGTAATATATAATTCTCATAAATTGCTCTCCCCCACAATATTATAATACAGTGTATTTCATGTAAAACAAGTTAAAATAAGGAGAGACAATACCTTTTGACAAAAGAAATAGGGACCCAAATTGAAATTAAACCCAGGGTTTGTAATAATCAACTTCAAACTACAGGGACCAAAGGTGAAGGGATTCACTTTACGGTCATGCATTGGTTTACAGTGTCAGTTTGAGAAAAAGATTAATAGTTGAAGCTCATAGTCGGTTCCACTGTATAAACATGTTACAGGACAAAATTATGTTCAGGTTAAAATTTTTCAACCTTAAGGTTGATCTTCATTTTCCTTTGTCTCCTAGCCCTAATTCATGAATAATAAGGGCTTGGAGACAAAAGAAATTGAGAATCAACCTAGGTTAAGAAATTTTAACCTAAATATAATTTTCACCTGTAACAAATACACTAAAAAATATATTTACATCCAGATTGACTATTCTAAACACAGCACTGAAACAAATAGACATTTACCTGAAGAACGAAAACAACATTGAAAAGTTTCATCATCACATCATCCTTCCTAGATGAGCCATCATTTCTCTAAATAAGTTGTATAAAATTCAGTTTAATATTTATATAGACTAGAACAGGTCATTATTAAAACTAGCATCAAAATGTAATGACAATTTTCTTATTCCTGGTAATACTAGCAACATCACCTGGTTGTCTCTTACCTTAAATTCCCGATCTTGTCTTTTGTAAGCCAACATTGGATGGCCAACAAACAAAACTTCCTCTACCTTTAACTCAAATTTGGTACCACAAGCATCAGACTGGGGTGATAGAATGTTTGCCAGCGTGCTATCAGAGAAGCTATAAACAACAAGAGAAAGTTGGGATTCTAAGTAAGAAAACGTTTGCTGGGGAACCAGTCAATAAAAAATTCATCAAAGAAGAGAACCCTGACAGCCTTGCCATAAAACACAACAATAACTGCAACAAAATGGTTATCAGCTGTAGGGAAAAATATAAAAACAAAGAAACTAAACCAAAATCTTCTCATACCCAACAAGGTGACCATCTTTTATTCCGGAGAAATTTCTGAAAAAGAATGAAACAAAAGATCATTCGACAAAATTTGTCTCAAGGAAATGAGGAAACAAACTAATAATAAACCCCCTCAAAACTATACATAAATACAGACACCAAAATAGAAACATTACATATCTGGTTAATTGCAATAATCTGTTGCTATTTATTACATCCATTTTGAAAAAACTGGTGATCCTTGCATCCTGATTGGCTCTCAGCAAGATGATTTTTACAGACTTAACAATATTTTGGTCTGAAGGTGTGAAGGTTGTCGGAACAAACTAGGTGACAAGTTGCAGCAACAGATCACTCCGTGTACATGTCGCGCAACTAGTCGTAGGATCACATTGCAGTGACACATCACAGTGACAAATCCCTTCAAGCGTTTGTCTCGGCAACAGAATTTTGTTACCGCAACAAGTCCCACAAATTCTGTATGATTTGACTTTTTGCGACATGCTGCTGCGACAAAATTCTGTTACAGAGACAAAGATTTTCACAATAATTCTCCAATACACACAAAGTGATTTGTAACCGTGATGTGTCGCTGTGACACATTGTTGCAACTTGTTGTCTAGTGTGTACTGACCTTAAGTTTCATGTGCTCTAACGTCTAAGTCAGAACATTTTTGTTCTCAATCTAAATTGCATCACGTTAATCTAAACTGCATAGTTTTTCATACAAAATGAGATGTTAATTATTAAAAGCATTCAAGGTTCTCCTTTTTTTAAAAAAATATTAGGCTACCAGGGTAATTAATAAAACTCTTACAAGTGTAATTTACAAGTGTAGCTATTGTTTTCGGACCCCGAAACAACGGCTACACTTGTAAATTATACTTATAAAAGTTTTATTAAATTGACCCCAGGATTAAACACCAAGTGGTAGTGAAAGTAGTAATTGAACTTTGTAACTTGCAAACTTGCTCTGAAATCTGAAATCATACCTGAGATTTCAAATAAAACTTACACTTCATGCTCCTTCTATTTTAGAAATCATGAGTATGATTCTTATCACTCTGACCACTCAGTTCAATTTTATCACCATTATAATAATCAAAATGGCAAAGACAAACCTCACTACATACCTTGTATCTGTGTTCTCCTCTTTCTTTGCCAGTGCAAAGCGATTCTTGGGGATTTCTATGAAGTAAATATTCTAACTTAAGCTGAGTTGAAGGCCCCTGAGCAAGAACGTCCTCTTGAAAATATAGTAATTCTGGAAAGTGAAAAACTGTTGCAGTTTGCTTTCGACTTAAGTAAAGAAACACTGTTGCAATCATTTCTCCTTGGTTTATGTGCTATTTCCCAGAAACTATGTACTGTAAATTATCTAATAGACCTACTCTCTCAATTAAATGCCTTTTGTTTAATAAATGCCCCCCACTATTGAGATATGCCTCCCTCCAATAAATGCCCCCTCTCCTGCCGACAATTTAAGCTGCAACTCTCCGTGCTGAATGAGCCAAACCTCCAAAAACCTTTCACCTGACTCGTGGTCCTTGAAAACCACAGTCAGGTGTTCCTTGACCCAACAAAGGGATCTGGGTGCTAACACAATACATGCACTTCCTCTAAAATAACAAACAGTACTGTAAAGCAGAAGGTGAAATACAAATCAAAAATGAAAAAGATCGGAAAGAACATTAACAAGCACTAGCTGAGTAGCCTTCTATAATATCTCTGAAATCACAAGCATCTCTAGCACTACAACTTAGTTTTTTTGTGAGTTAAGAACCTGAAGATAGCTTCATTGTGCCACTTTATACACTAGTTCATAGAAAGCCCCTCACCCCATCCCAGAGGAATAGCGGGGCATTAGACTTGGCCTGCCTTCTAAACGTAACAAATTCCCTGCTATGAAGAGCAATTCTGAGCATCAAAACGTCACTTTTGTTCCCGCCCTCGGGGCAACACAATACTTCTTTTTCTTGCAACACAATACTTCTTTTTCTTGAGTTGAACTTTTGCAAATAGTTAAATCAACAATGCTGTTTAATTTCAATTGTACAATTGAATAATATTCTACCTTGAGTTAACTTCATGTCTCCAAGCAATTATGGTTACATGTTCATTAGCTCTCCAGTTTATATGCCCACCTAGAACAATATTCCAGTCATTTCTCTCAGAAGTAAGGTTATCAGTGCATGTAGAGTGATTTATGCTTCTGTTCCAATTCTATGCCTATTTCAAGATGGCGTTGAAGGCAAATCCCCAGCTAAACAATGCTAAATGTCCCCAATCAGGCACTGAATCTTGTGTCATATACAGTTGAAAACCCTGCATACTATGGCACAAGTGATAGTCTAAAATCGCTAAGTCTCCTGCTAATTCCCCAGGTATAAGGGCGTGGGGCTTTCCACTGACTACTGCATTGCAGTCCCCTAAATACTAAAATAGAGCTTCAGGCTTAATGACTTTGGTTTCCTTTATACTCGGTGTACTTAATGGAGTTTATTGCAATCAAAGCAATGTATTTTTAAACTATTTCACCCAGCGACTTTAAAAACAAATTTAAAATGAATGAATCAGCAAACTTTATTAATTCTAGAGAAGGAATTTTCACTGGAGCTCAACAATTTAGCACGCTCATTCAATTGCACAATATTATATTCGACAATCATTGGCTGAGGTCGATTCTGATATGAAGAATTATGCAGATCTAGGAAGATGTTATCACCTCAGCTTCCGAGATCTGCATAAGGGCGGTTGTCAGTGTTCACAGGCTATGCGCTCTAGACACGCTCATATATGCCGTGCAAATTACCTTTCTCCTTCTGTTCTGTACGGCATGGTGCTATAAATGGATACCTAAATAAAAGGCTTTGTCCTCTACTCCCAGCTGTTACCAAAACAATGCTAACAGGATCGCAAAGATCCATTCACCAACAACTCGGTTTTAACTCTGGGCGGCCGCCATCTTCGATTTTTCTCGCCACAGTCTCCATGTCGGTACACTTTAAGAATCATATATGAGGTACCTACCCGGTCTCCTATTTCCACCCGCTGTTCGAGAAATGAGCCTGCGCTCATCCTCCCTCACCGAGAGTGCGGCGGAATCGGAAATCGAGCCTTCAGTCCCAGGCAGGGTCTAAAGTTGGAGTTTGGCAAGTCTTCCCCGCCAAGGAGAATCGTTTGAGCGGATTTTCTCCATATCTGTTGTGTATCCTTTTTATTTATTTATTTATTTATTGTTTTTTATTTATTGGATCTTAACTTACGCATTAGTTGATCACGTGATCAACTTTCTGTAAAAACGAAAACAGTTCGCTTTTGAAAAAAATTGTTAGCAGAAACTGAAAGAGCATATTAAAATAAGGTAATCTGTAAATTTTCAGCCGTATATCTCAGCAAAAGTAGAGACCGCAACGGCTGCCGAAAATTAGAAGGATTTGTATGGGAAACACAACTCTTACTACCCAGTCACGCTTAAGTGGTTTTCCATACAAGCCCCTATGAAATTAAAAAAAAAAAGTCGAACTGTCGTAAAATATTTCCAATTTCTTAAGCATTATGGGACTCCTTTCCTTTTTATTCATAACAGGCAATTTTCGACAGCCGTTGCGATCGCTCCTTTTGAGATATACGGCTGAAAACTCACAGGTTACTTGGTTTTTGCGGTATGCTCTTTCAGTTCATGCTACCAAAACTTTCCAAAAGCGAACGGTTTTCATGTTTACAGAAAGTTGATCATGTGACTAACTATTGCAAAAGGCCTATTTCACTAATTTTTCGGGCGAATCAAGAGGAAGTAATGTCAAGCTCGATGGAAAAGCAAACCGTCGCTCTCAGTGGTTCTGCAGGGAACCAGTGAAACGAAATGGACTGGAAAACTCAAACTAACGAATTTTACATTATAAAAGGGAGACAAAAATTCGCAGGGAAGCGATTCAGTCTCAGTGGTGTTTCAAATCAGCTTAATAAGGATTATTTTACGGGTTAATTTATGGTTTTCTTGAAGGTCATCACTAAACCAGCATTGAAAGATCGACCGTTGTTTAGACTGCGAGCAAGCTCTCCATTTGGAGGATTTCGTAAAAACTACTCGCGCTTGTTGGATATGAGATGATTACAGCCATCTCATATCCAGGCAACTCATATCCACACAGCCTCATATCCATACTCATATCATCCATCCAGCCAACTCATATCCACTCGTGGAACAATTGTTAAAGAGATGCGAAAACTAGAAGAACAATGAGCCAGCGATCCCGTTTTTCCAGCACAATTTCCCGTAATGTTCGATGGAATTATTGTGGAAATAGTGATCCCTTAGGGCTGCTTGATTTTGGAATTTTACGTAGTAGTTAAACTCTCATTTGTATCTCGGCTCAGGTTGTCCAGAGGGCTGGAAAGAATTTGAATCTCTTTGCTACTTTTACGTCGACAAAAGCAAGATGGCGATGAGTCATGCAGGGCCAAGAAGAATGCAAGCAATTAGGAGTCACCCTTTCAGTTATCAAATCAGCCAAAAAAAACGACTTCCTTCTAAGTTTGATGGAGGACAACGGTGATCCATGGCTTGGGATGGAAGCATCCAATCGTTACAGCGAATTCAAAAGGCCGCCTATGTGGATAGCATCGACCTAAACCAAATTTGGCGACCAAATCTTAGCTGAAAACATGGGTTTGATGGGAATGCTCATTGTCGCGGGCTTACAAAGCAGGTCATTATTCAGTCGATGCTATCAAGTTTTCTTTTCCGCACTACAATGTATGGGTCTTGTAAAGCCGTGCATAACGACTTGTTAAGAGCAGACCTGAACATTATCGTTAATCTGTGTTCCATTTATACCAGAAAATGATTTTGTGATGAGATTTATAGTGGCTACAGTGTGTAGGCTCTTAATCTTTGTATCTTATCTACTTTAGTAATCACTTAAAGACGTTCATTCTGAAAGCAAAAACGGGGCGAAAGTGAACTTACCGTAAAAGTCCGAAAAAAAGCCCCGAGGCTTATATTTTTCAAAGGCCCTTTCGGAGGGACTTATTTTTAGAGGGGCTTGTATATACGGAAGGAAAATTGTGTTTCAAAATCGGCTAGGCTTATACTCAAAGGGAAATTTAAGTCTCGAAATTAAAGGGGCTACCTTTTTAAGTTGGAAGGAAATTTATGTCAGTAATTTGCAGAAAGTTTTTACTGAAACTCGCCTTGAGGACGTAGATTTTACTAAAACTCAGCCATGCAAGCACTTTATCTCTATGGAACGAGGAAATCCAACCCAGGAGTTAAGAGAGAACAACGCGCGCAAACAGCAACATACCGTGACACTTTTTGAGTACAATTATTTGGCACACGTAATAGTTCTTTGGCAAATGCAAAAATTTATGTGTTACTGTACAGTTTTTGCTTTGATTTATTATGAATTTGAGGGCACTTCCCAAGCACTAGCCCCCAAGGGCTTATATTTGGCGGTAACTATAGCTTGCGAACGAAATTAACCTATTTGTTACCAAAACCAAGCACTGAAGTTCTTCGCAAGTCCACTTATTACAAAGCCGTATCTCTATGGAATTCTCTTGACAATTATACGCGTGCAATCTCAAGCAAAAGCTTATTTAAAAACTCTCTTAAACGCAGAACTTCATGCGAATAGCTTAGTTTATAGATACATATTTTCAAATAGGTTACATCTTTTTCTAAATTTTAATTAGTTTTCAAGCTTTTTATTCATTTGTGAACTGTGTTTAATTTTTAAATACACGACCACATCTGCTCCGCTGTATTTTTTATCTTGTTTAAATGAATGTTGTTGTTGTTGTTGTTGTTGTTGCGCCCATGATCGCCCCAGGGGAAAGGATTTGGCTCCTTTTTTTTTACAGGAAATTCATAAATTGGCTACTAAAACATTGTGAAATATGGAAGAAAGGCCAATTTAAGCACTATAAGCCGCCCAATATCTCAGAATTAGAAGATAACTAAAGAAATTGCTCAGAATGCAAAAAGTTGGTTGAAACGAATTCGGAAAAAGTTGCTCGAAAATGTACCAGAACTTGCCAAAAAGTTTCCCAGCAACTTGTGGAAAACCCTAGACCATGACTAATCGAGAAAAACAATGAATTTTACTTCTGCTTTGCTCTGAAATTTCTCAAATTAAAAAAAACATCTAGACAATTCTGTTGCCAGGTTCTCAAGAGAGGTTCTTGGTTGGAAATGAAATATTTAAGACAATCGGTCATTATCAGGGATGGGTTTCCCCTATTTGCCAATAACCTTTGTTTTTCTTTCGAAAGGTAATGCTAATAAATGTCAAACAATTATAACAATATAATCAAGAAACACCTGAGACTTTTGGCATAATTCCCGGCCTCATGCTCAGACTAAAAAGAGCTTGAAATTAGTGCTAACTTAAATTAGTTTGAACAGTCGGGCGGATAAAGATATACTTATCATGATCAACTTAAGGCAAGAAATTTCAGGAAAACCGTTGACATTTTGGTAAAATTTCCTTCCAACTTAAACCACAACGGTGCTTTTCAGTAAAGAAAACATCAACATCAGCGTTAACTGTACGCTTTTTCTTAAGGTCAATGACCTGCTTTTGTAAAACTCATTAATAATTGCTACCATGGACAAAGGTTTGTATAGTGTTCCCAATAACTTTAAAATTGGGTTAAAATTTCTGACACTTTTTGTTTAGTCAAGAGAACAAATCAAGCTTTAGATAGTGCCACTCAGTAGGAACGCGCGTAGGCTGCAATCTGTCAGTTGATAGTCGAGAGACGGGAAAAGAAAGAAAGGACAAACCACGGGCAAAGGACGAGGATTAAGAAGAGACAGGGAGCGAAAGGAAGAGCCTGAAACCGTTTTTGTCCCAAAGCCTCCTGTCCCTCTTAGTAGGCATGGCTTGCCAGGCCTGGGCGTTGTTTGTCATCAACTGAAACACTCTTCTTCGTGTTTATATTACACCCCACCATGCATGCAATATTTGTAGGAGAGGATGCAACAAAAGTTAATGAAATATCATGATGATAAGGAACAGCTGCCCAACTCAGTAGCAGCACGTTAGCGATTCCTTTTTTTGTTTTATAATCATGAATTTTTAAGAGGATAAGGGAAACTAGTGAATATCTGCTTGGACATCTACTATCTCTCTCTCCCTCTCAGTCTCTCCCGCTTTTTCTGTGTTGCAAGCCATTCCACTAAGCAAGAAGAGAGTTATAACAGATCAGCTCATAGAGAAATTTATATGACCCATCTTGAAGCTTTATTTCCAGATGACAAAGAAGGCGTTAGTGTTGTTTATTTCAAACACTCCTTTTTCGGCATCATTTTTGTTCCTCTTGATGACACTGGTGTTTTTCGCAAACTTGGACAAAGCAAAGACATTAGATGCTCACCTGCGCAAAGCAAGAATTTTCAAAACTCTGGAAGGTAAGGAATGAATTATCGTTATTTGATAGAAGAAGAGAGGATTGATTAGCGCAGCGCAATCTCAACGTTTGAGAAACGTTTGAGAAATATGTCTTGGCATATGTACAAAGTAATTTTCAAGGAGTTATAACTCTTCTAGTGGGGCTAATTCAACTCCTTACAGTGCAGTTATTTTTTGGGGAATTATTTTAACTCCAAAAAGGAGTTTATAAAGAACTCTTTTTCAGGAGTAAAAGTGACGCCAGTTATTGAGGAGTTAAAATAACCCCAAAAAGGAGTTATCCTGTACCTAAAACTTTTTACTCCACTTTCAGCGTTAAATTAACTCCAAAAGGAGTAAAAACAACCCATGTAAGGAGTAAAAATAACCCCATTTCGGAGTCATTTTAACTCCAGACTGGGAGTAATAAGAACTCTTTTTCAGGAGTAAAAATGACCTCAAATTCGGAGTTAAATTATGAGTTAAAGTAACCCCCAAAAAGGGGTTATCCTGCACCTAAAATTTTTACTCCAGTTTTGGAGTTATAATAACTCCCTAAAAATTACGGTGTACACATTTTTACTTCTATCTATGTAAGTTCTTTGACCTTCTCGGTATCATTACTTCAATCTATGTCTTGGGACTATTTCTACACTATTAATTATATCCCCATTTTTGCATAGTGTATTGTAATTTCTTTCCCTGCCTTCGACATAATGCATCCTGATTACTTCTATTTTTGCCTTGCCGAAATAACTATTCTGTTAGAACTATTTTTCTATCATTGATTCCAACAAGTGCCTCGGTGACAGCAAGCAAGGGGAATTCAATGGGGAATGATAATACAGATGTCTTATTCTATCACAGTCAGTGATCATGCGACAGCAAAGGAAATAAGATGTGCTCTGTTTGGAACTTTCAGGCTTTAAACTCGTTGGACACGTATTGGAAACCTTGGCTGTTGACGAATATATCTGCGGACAACGATGCCTCAGAAATGAAAAATGCCTGTCTTACAACAGCCATTCTGATGATGACCATGACAACAACAAATGTGAGCTTAGTGATCAAAACAGACCGGATAAGCTTATTCGCAGCCCTGGGTTCACCTATCATATCAAAGGTAAACATAAATAAAGTTCTACCATGGATTCTACTAAGGCAAATAATTAGCCACAAGTCCTGTTTTGAGAAAGGTTGTCAAAAGATATTAAGGGTGGTTTTGAATCCACTGTTCTTCAAAGAAATTTGAAAGAATGGTACGAGAGATTTGTCAGTGCTAATTAGGAAAGCAACAAAAATAGGTTCGACAGCTACAAAGTCACGTGTATTGATAATATCCCATATTACCTTTCGGGATTGTCATGTGCACATTTTTCCCGACAACCTTTCCCGAAATCGCTGTAAATGTTTGGATAAGTGAACAAATTAATGAAATATAGACTACACCGCCTGGGCATGAATCCTCACAGTGTGCGTTCTTTACCCCGGCCCCTTTCAAATTGATGAGGAAGAATGAAAGAGGCAACATCAACGTCTTTAATCGCAGCTAGTGCCCGACCCAAATGATACAAATTTGACGGTTGATTCAGACATCAAACTTTTAAGATGTCGGACTCAATTCATTTTCACGATGTGCAATGGTTTACAATCATCTCACCAGTGAAAATGAATTATAGCAATTTGTGTATTAGGTTCGGTACTGATGATAACTTCGACGTAAACGAAGTCGCTCCACGGTCAGAATTACCAAGTGAGCCACTCGATCTCAATTCATGGGTTGACCCAAATTAGAAATGTCGGACTCAATTGATTCAAACGTCGATCTCCTCGCCATGTACTTAAATTAGCTGAGGGGATTAGATTGGGTGATATGAAAAGCTCGTCAAATCGTACTAATTGTAATTTTTCACGTACAAGAAAGCCGCAGATATGGTGCCTTATTCTGCATTTTTTCAACCTACAGTTGGAAAAGGCTGGTATTCCTCGTATCCTGGTCATTCCTGCAAAGACATCTATGACTCTGGCGACGCAAGAGGTGACGGAGAATACTGGATTGACCCTGAGAAAAATGGAAATCCTTTTAAAGTCTTTTGTGACTTGACCAGAGCAGGTGGTGAGTATTGGTGTTCTATAGTTATCACTGAAAGGACTTACACCCTCAGATCAGGCTATAAGATGGATGACCGGGGACCCGGTTATCCAGACCCTGAGATAAGGAGGGGGCCCGGTCTCAAAAAAAACTTTTTTTTGGCCCATCGGGCCTCAGTTTCGTCTAAAAGTAACGGTGGGGGGAGGGGGGGAGCCGGGTACCCCGGCCCCCCCTGGATCCGCCACTGCATTGTTATTAAGTCGAGGAAATTTCGTCACCACAAACATGTCTGTTCAGTGTGACATGACTTAAGTATTTTCAGCTGGAGAACGGAATTGCCTTATGCGTTGTGATATCCCGAAACCTCCAGATAACCTAGACCTGTATTAAATTCATCATAAACCAGAATAGAATATTCACTCAACATAAATTTCTAATGACATGGCTTGCTAGAGATTCCGTACAACTTGGTTTTGATGGTAAAAATTGCCTAACTTAACGTTAAGTTTCACTCTGTTTTGAGTGTTATTATAAATATTTTAGTCTGAAATGTCGTACGTCTCCATCCTCCTCGCCCCCCACTGGTTAGCGGGTGGAGACCCCCCTATGGCATTTCCGGTTATTAATATTTTTTCAAGCCAAAGAAATACGAAAGGTGACAGGCGTTTGGCAGTAACGAAGGGGAAAGAGGGAGACCGTATGTTGAGGCCTCAAATGTAATTAGTGACCCTAAATGTAATAAAGGTCCAAATTGTAATAACTTTTGGCCCCAAATGTAATAAAGGTCCTAAATGTAATAACTTTTGGCCCTAAATGTAATAACGGGTCCTAAGTGTAATTCTTTCAGCTCTTATTATGCTTATGGTCATAAGAAGATTTCATAGTGTTGGCTTTCAGCCTTATTACAGGTTAACTGAGCGCATGAATGTGTCTAGGGAGGAATCACTAAATACACCAGGCAGATCCCCTATGTAGCCTTTTGAGTAACAACTTATTATTATTCATGTGGTGAAATCCTGGAGAAAAAAGTTAGCATAAAAATTCACTTCAAGAAGTACTCCTGGTAGAAGTTAAAATCAAAGTCAGGAAGTCCGAAAAACTATCAAGATATACTGCCCTTAATATCTTGCTGTTTATATATAACTTCGTGTTCACATGTACAGCATTCTGTATGGACCGACCGATATACTCTTTTGGAAAATGATAAAAAAAAAAATTTCTTTTTTTGGCGCAACATTAAAAAACCCCATAGACAAAAGTAGTTAATTTACTACCACCTTTTCTAATGCACATTAATACTTCCTTCAGATCAATTACTAAATTACTACTGTATTTTGAAAACTTTTGTGTAGATTCCAGTTGTTTATAACTCGCGTTTTACGATGTAGGGATCATGTAGTAGGAAACACGATCGAGACGTAGTTAATTTATAAGTGTTTCTCCTACTTCTTCTAGCCGCTTTCTAAGTTTATGAATATCTATGAAGACTACATTAGGGCGAAGAAAGTGAATCGCCCGGGGAATCGCCAGCTGGCTATAAAATTAATATCGCATCAGACCGTCGCATGTTTCAGTCAGGGGGTTGGGGTTGGGGTTGTTATACTACATACATGCAGTATACTGTTAAGACTTCCATTACATTTAGGGCTAAAACCTATCACACATGTAATATTATGAGACGCTTTATTACATTTAGGGCCAAAAGTTATTACATTTAGGACCTTTATTACATTTAGGGCCAAAAGTTATTACACTTAGGACCTTTATTACATTTAGGGTCATTTATTACATTTGAGGCCTCAACACCCTTCCTCTGTCCCTCGATTAATCGCCTCCCTCGAATAATCGCCCCCCCCCCTCCACCCCCTCCACCCCTCTCGCCATCTTCTCTTTCTTCTATCCCCTGCCTGTCATGTTGAAGTGGAATCTGATCAAGTCATCAAAAATGTTCAGTTAATTTGGTGTGATAATTTTTTTATTTAATGGAGTAATTAAAATATTTAAGGCACGACTTCCAGTCAGCAGTATGTGAAATAATCGCGTTTCTACGAATAATCGCCCCCTTTTGGTGCGAAAAAAAAAATAATCGCCTCCGACTGTTATTCGAGGAAATACGGTATTCTCGGGAAACACTGTGAGGAGTATTGTTTAACAACTCAAAGAGAACGGCTGCCTAGGAGACTGCAATCCCAGTCATAATTTGTTAAAACACTTCCGGAAAACATAATATCTACTTAGTCGTTTCAGGAATATACGTACTACTACCCTCCCCTTCCCGCAATATTGGTTTCACGCGTTTTCTTGGGAATAAACGTCTTCGAAATCAACATTGAAGAGGAAGGGAAGGAACAATTAGCAAGCGTTTCAACAATAATGAATGGGAATGTAGCTTTTTCCTCTCCACTCCCTACCATGTCCTTTCCTGTCCAGATATTCTCTCCTGCCTCTTGATCCAGTCCCCATACTTATTTACTGTTTAATAAAAATTTCAGGAGGTTGGCTTCTTGTTCTCAACATTGTGATTAACGACCAGTATAACCTCCCTCAGTTGTTACTCGAGACTTCATACCGCAGAGTGGACAGCTATAAAAGCAACAATTTAGTTCTAATGAACAGCGCCCTGAATGACCTGAAAACCCTTATGCCCTTCACTCAAATGCGGTTCCACTGCAGAAAGCCAAATGGATCAACATTTCATATAGTCACGACCGGAAACAGCACCGGTGAAGCTGTTATTCAGTACTTTACGGGGCAAACAAACACCATGCCAGACTCCTGTGGATCGTACATTAAACTTTGGGATGACAATTCAAACCTTGCAAACCGATGTGCCGACTGGGGGAATGAGAACAACGATTACTATGTGGGTAAATGGGGGCATGAAGGCATGCGTGAATTGTATGATCACCCTGCATTTAGTGTACTTGCATATCACTGGGTCACTTTTGACAGATGGGAATGTGATGACTTTAAACCGAGTTCATTATATGATTATCTACCACCTAATGGAACCTTTTGGAAGATTTTTGTGCGTTAAAAGCATCAGTTAATAGTGTGGAATGGTTATTACTCCCGGTTGACTGCTCTGTTATATGTTGTTGTGTTGACTTCAAACCACCATAGTTAGTAGAGGAGGCTGTGAAAGCCGGCAAACATCAAAGATGTAAAACAACAGTGCTGTAGTTTATGTTGGAAGCTCCCTGACCGCGCACAATCCTTTTGTTCACAAATTGTAAATGAATAAATTAATGCGATGTTTCTGTTGGTCAATAAGTTCAAAATGATAGAAATGATTGAAAGTTGTGTACTGTCGGGTCCAAAAAAGCTAACAACCATATAACAAAGGAGTCTAACGGGTTTCATAACCATTCCACTATGATAACTATTAAACAGCAATATCCTCGTTACATAACCCCTTTAACTGTGCACAAATTTTTATTTCAGTCCTATCCTATATTTTCCGTGACAGTTTAAAAAACAAACAAACAAACAAAGGATTGTGCACCGTCAGGGAACTCCAGAAAAAAACTGACAAAAAAAAAAACAAAAACATCAACTAAAGCACCTTTGCTTTGACTCCGCTTTGATGTTTGCTGCCTTTCTTAAGCAGTCTCTTCGAATAACTATGTTATTAATGTTACTGAATGAAACGAAGTCACTCCTTCTGTGAACTGCTATTTTGGATCATGTGTGACATCAAAATTATTTCTTTCTATTATTTTCCCGACTGCATGATCAAACATTGTATCAGTGTCATGCAAGACAGCATGAGGTGGCTAAAGGATCAAACATTTGCTCGTGATGTAAAATTTTGAATGAAAATGTAATTGAATCTAGATCAAATGTCGAAAGCAATTCTACCCAGACATATCTCTGTGAAGATGCGCAAAGGCAGCAAAGAAAGGCGGAAAGGAGAAAACGGACTTCGTCTCTCATTTTTGTCCTTCCCATGTTCCCTTGCGTTTCGTCACCAGTCATTCACGTGTCCCTCGCGTTTCGCGGTCGCCTCTGTGCGTCTGAGGAGAAGGCAACGGTTAAACGGTAAAGCGCACTCTTCCAAAGCGATGTTGGACGAACATGTTTAATCGTTTAGCCTTGGCTTGACGACGGAAAGCACGAGTGGCTGGAATTTGTTCAGGCGTTGTTGCCACTTTACATTGCTCTCCTACTCTTGATTCATGAAAATTAGAAACTTTCCGGCGGCTTCAACGCAAAAACCCGGGGAACGAGATCGCAGTGACTCGAGCTTTCCATCATTTGACGGATGACGTCTTGCATGATCCACAGCTCATGCCGCAAGACGCAAAATTTTCACAATTTTTGGAGAAGAAAGTCGGTGTTATGATCATATGGTCCTTGAAGGTTTTTAGAACCTGCGTATTTTGATTTTTGATTATTATGTCTTTTCTGGAACGACCTTGTAAGCAGGATAGGTTTATTTGTTGTTGCGTTCTTATGGCATTTATTATAAATGCAATGATTTTTTAACTTGACTTTTGGAACTTTCATGGAAAGGTAAATGTAATATTTAAATATATCAATATTGGGCCGGCTATACGTATTTCACGTCGGTTGAGGTAATAGACTACACAAATCTATTAAATAGCAACCACTTCTCCTGGTTTGGGAAATTAAAAACTAAAAGAAAACAAAAAAAACGAACAGTTTTTCTTAATTTGGGCTCGATACTCAGCAATGCTAAATGGGAGCAAGATAACTTGTTATGGCTAAGAAGTATATAAATTTGGGAATTAAATATTTTGCTTCGTTAACAGTATATAGGAAAACTTATCATCGTGGAAGCAATTTCGTTCTACACCTCAATATTATTTATAGGTGCAAAGTCTATGCAGAAGGATTATGGCTGTTATGAGCACCAGGTCTAGGAACAGGAAATGAATTTGCCGATAGCAGAATTTTGTAATGGCGACTGTTGAATTATGTTCTCTCTTGACAAAAGTGAATAAACTTTTACGAAACTCTACGGGAACCAACTTACGATCATTTTCAAACCTTTAATTGATCTAAAAATAAATTTGGTGAAATTTACAAATAACTAATGTTAATATCAGCAGGACTGCTTTTAGCCAATAAGATTAAAGAATTTTATATCCATTCTATTGTTGATATATTAAATTCTGCAAGCAGAATACTGCAATGCTGATCGTACTACGTGATGTCTTGCAGAGTTAATTTTCACGTAGTACGATCAGCATTGCAGTATTCTGCTGGCAGAATTTAATATGTCTACTTTTCACTTTTGTTGATCAGGTCTTTATAGATCCTACGTTCTTCGGCATATTCGTTTGCGGTCCCATGCAGTCCTTTGTGGTTAATGTTTGTTCTCTATTGTTGATAGTTTATTTTAAGCGTCTTAATGTTTGTAAATAAAGTTAACAAGTGTTAAATAGCAGCAACAACATAAGCGTTTCAGTCTATGGAGACAAGGAATATTAAAGATGACACTACATCGACAGAATTTTTGCGATTATTCGAAGCATCTCAATTTGTTAAAAGTAGGTGAATTCCGGCGAATCAAGAGGAAGTAATGTCAGAGGGTCTGAATGGGGGGGGGGGGGTCCACTTGTCGGTTGTCGGTTAAAATTCAGTAATTTTGTCGGTAGTCGGTTAAAATTTTCGATCTTTGTCGGTAGTCGGTTAAACTTTTCGATTTTCGTCGGTTGTCGGAAAAGAAAATTTCTCGACCGACCGTCCGTTAATCAAAGCTAAAACGAGTGTTTTTTTGAAGTTATCCGCTGACAATTTACTCGTTTTCAAATGATCGTAGGCTCACGTTTACTTTTTTTTAAAATTATTAATATGTTTTTTTATGTATTTCACGATTTTGATTTCAAACTGACCTCAGACGCAAAAAATTCAGCCATTTTTTTTTAAAATACAGGCGGGAAGACCTTTTCTCATCATTTTTCAAGACTTTGATCCCTAAGGAAAAGTAAAACGTTTGTATTAAGATTTAACTGAGAATGCATCATTTGATTGCGCCTAAACCGCTCATTAAATATTCTTTTATGCAACATGACTTGAGGATTCTTAGAGACACTTAAATACTCATTTGTTTTTATTTCATTATTGTTTGCCATTAAATGAATAATTAGTACTCAATAAATTCTTTAAAATCTTTTAAAATTTCTTCGCTGGCGCTTGTTTAGATTGGCCGTATAGAAATTTTTTGAACGGTTTCGAACTTCGATGGTCCTGAATATTGAATTTCCATTTGTCTCGACATAGTACTCTTTCTCCTCAGGGTAAAAAAAAACAATAAAAGATTGGTTTGCACGCACCCAGATTTCTTGGCAGAGAATTTGCCTTACTTGTCGAACAAAAAAAATTCGACCTAATTTGTTTTAATTTGTTTTCCACGCCTTATCTAATTACCTGGACTCTAGGCCGCTATATTTGGATTGTTTTCCAAAATTATTTTTACTGATTTGTGGAATACAAAAATTGTTTGCAAGGGATGACAGGCTGCTAAATCATCTATCCCTCTCATGTTTTGGTTCTATTTTTATTGAAAACTGCAAGGGATGTCCTTTGCCATGTCCTTTGCCATAATTTTCCTTTCTCAAAGAAATAGCACTTTAGGTGGTTCTTTAAAATTTTGGCAAGTTAGTGGTTGGTTTTGTATGAAATTCCACTTTTTCATTAAAGCTTCTTTTTTATAGACACTAAGGGCTGGTATTGTGTCACGAAAGGCAATATTTCAATCTTTTTCTTCCTGGCTGTTTTTTTTTTTCAGGAGCGCTGCCTTCCTTTCTGTGAGTTTTACTTCTAAAAGCAATTTTTCTTTCAAAGTTGTGTGGCTAGCCTCTGTCCATCAAGCGTTTTGAAATCTGAAATACTTCCTCAGAGGAGTTTGTTCGTAGGATTCTCAAGGCTTCTCGTTTGTCAAACAGGCGCTTTAACAATTGGTGGGTGATAAGAGGTGAAAATGTATATACTGTAAGGTTTCCGTTTCAAATGCGTCTTTACGTCAAGGATAGCTTTTTCTCATCTTTTCGCTGAATGTTGTACCTTGGTATACAACCGTTTCTGAAAAGAATGTCTCATTTTCAGATATTTTGCCGTGAATTAATTCATAGGAGGGCATGTAAGTTTACTTGTTCCGCGAAGAAAGCTACGATGTCTGGTTTACTTATGTCCCATAGGGAAAAAATGTCATTTATGTAGCGTTTTCAAACAGTTGGTTTAAAGACGGTTTTGCTTAAACTTTGTGTTTCAATATGTGCCATGAAAATGTTGGAAAGGAAACTGCTGTCTTTGTGCTCATCGCGGTAACGTGGGTTTGTACTGATAGTTCTTTACATTAAACGGGAAAGAATTTTCTTTGAGGATTAATGTAAGCAGAAAACGTTCGGTTTTTCCACCTTTTACTTTTCAATAAAATTTATAAAGTCGGTAGCATATTTAAGGAGTGACTTTGTGATTTTGATATTGGCTGTAGCAATGTACCTGTATCAACAACAAAAAAGGGAAATTCTTTCCCTTAGGCCATCTGATGAGTCAAATTTAAAGAGGTTACTTCCTCGAGCTAACGGTTAGAATAAATACAATGCTCTTTTTTCTGGAAACAAATATTGATAATATCAGCCCATGTCGGTAGTCGGTTAGTATTTTTCCTGTCGGTAGTCGGTAATTTTTTACTCATTTTGTCGGTAGTCAGCAATATTTTTCGCCCTTTGTCGCTAGTCGGTTAACCCCATTCACACCCTCATGTCAAGCTCGATGGAAAAGCAAACGGTCGCTCTCAGGGGTTCTGCATGGAACTAGTGAAACGAAATGGACTGGAAAACTCAAACTAACGAATTTTACATTATAAAAGGGAGACAAAAATTCGCAGGGAAGCGATTCAGTCTCAGTGGTGTTTCAAATCAGCTTAAGGTGGCTCGATACAGTTTTTCAGGGCCAATACCTCCCAAGTTTGAGCATAAACTACGTCGCCATAAACAAAGTTTTGTAAAAATTGCCACCCCAGTTGTATTAGATAAAGATGAAAATTTGTTGTGATCAGGGTTGCAACGGCATCGGAGTTGTCATAGCAACGAAATGACGCTATTACCTATTCTACTTGCAGCAGTATACCTCGGCACTGGGAACTGTTCTTCCAAAATCGTTCACGGAAGCTTTTTCCTCCAATAGCGGCCTCGATGTTCGTGAAGTTTAAGCGTAATCTGTAAGAGCGTTATTGAGATATTTTGGGATGAAGTTTTTGTGGTTAGAAACACGGTAAAAAATGGACAATATTGTTGTTTGGCCGTTATCTGTAGAAAATGAAGCGCTTTTTAAATGCAATTTCGCCTCGTAGTAGTTTCAATCTTTTTAAAAACGTGTGTGAAAGATCATGGAGATAGCTCCAGCCGATTGCTAGAAAGAAGGGTTTTATTAACATGTATAGAAGCACTCTGGTTAGCAGTTTTGTAAACATTTTAGTCTTCTTGAACAAATTAGCGAATAGTTTTTAAACCGCTCGATAGATTTTTTTTAAAATTTAATATTCTTGAGATTAACCTTTCTTTTATATGACCTTTTAGTTTCAAGATTATTGATGCATTGTAAGGCAGTAAAATAATTCGTTACTTTTTTATCGGACGTTTCGTTATTACAGGTGAAAGCCTCTCATTATTCAAGGCATTGTCTCCAAGTTTCATTTTCACGTGAACAACAATAACTAACAATGCATTTGACATATGCAAAAATGCTAGCTATTGTTATGCGCGAAAATATGAAACTTGGAGACAATACCCTGAATAATGAGAGGCTCACATTTGTAAACACAAAATTTCTGCCAAAATATTGGCGAATTGTAGCCCTTATTTTACTGCCTTACAATATATCAATAATCTTGAAACTAAAAGGTCATATAAAAGGAAGGTTAATCTCAAGAATCTTAAATTTTAAAAAAAATCTATCGAGCAATTTAAAACTTATTCGCTAATTTGTTAAAGTAGACCAAAATGTTCAAAAACCGCTAACAAAGGCGACTCGATACATACTAATCAAATCCTTCTTTCTAGCAATCCGCTGGAGCTATCTCCACGGTCTTTCACACACGTTTTAAAAAAGATTGAAACTACTATGAGGTGAAATTGCATGTCAAAAGCGCTTCATTTTCTACAGATAACAGCGGAATATCAAGATTATCCATTTTTTACCGTATTTCTAACCACAAAATCTTTATCCTAAAATATCTCGATAACGCTCTTACAGATTTCGCTTAAACTTCACTAACATTGAGGCGGCTACTGGAGGAAAAAGCTCCCGTAAATGATTTTGGAAGAACAGTTCCCAGTGCCGAGAAATACTTCTGTAAGTAAAATAGGTAAAAGCGTCATTTCGTTGCTATGACAACTCCGATGTCATTGCAACCCTGATCATAATAAATTTTCATCTTTATCTAATACAACTGTGGTGGCAATTTTTCCAAAACTTTGTTTATGGCGACGTAGATTATCCTCAAACTTGGGAGGTATTGGCCTTGAAAAACTGTATCGAGCCACCTTAATAAGGATTATTTTACGGGTCAATTTATGGTTTTCTTGAAGGTCATCACTAAACCAGCATTGAAAGATCGACCGTTGTTTAGCCTGCGAGCAAACACTAAATTTGGGGGATAAAAACTACTCGCGCTTGTTGGATATGAGATGATTACAGCCATCTCATATCCAGGCAACTCATATCCACACAGCCTCATATCCATACTCATATCATCCATCCAGCCAACTCATATCCACTCGTGGAACAATTGTTAAAGAGATGCGAAAACTAGAAGAACAATGAGCCAGCGATCCCGTTTTTCCAGCACAATTTCCCGTAATGTTCGATGGAATTATTGTGGAAATAGTGATCCCTTAGGGCTGCTTGATTTTGGAATTTTACATAGTAGTTAAACGCTCATTTGTATCTCGGCTCAGGTTGTCCAGAGGACTGGAAAGAATTTGAATCTCTTTGCTACTTTTACGTCGACAAAGGCAAGATGGCGATGAGTCATGCAGGGCCAAGAAGAATGCAAGCAATTAGGAGTCACCCTTTCAGTTATAAAATCAGCCAAGGAAAACGACTTCCTTCTAAGTTTGATTAAGGACAACGGTAATCCATGGCTTGGGATGGAAGCATCCAATCGTTACAGCGAATTCAAAAGGCCGCCCATGTAGTGGATAGCATCGACCTAAAACAAATTTGGCGACCAAATCTTACCTGAAAACATGGGTTTGATGGGAATGCTCATTGTCGCGGGCTTACAAAGCAGGTTTCAGTCGATGCTATCAAGTTTACTTTTCCGTACTACAATGCATGGGTCTTGTAAAGCCGTGCATAATGACTTGTTAAGAGCAGACCTGAACAATATCGTTAATCTGTGTTCCATTTATACCAGAAAATGGTTTTGTGATGAGATTTACAGTAGCTACAGCGTGTAGGCTCTTAATCTTTGTATCTTATCTACTTTAGCAATCACTTAAAGACGTTCATTCTGAAAGCAAAAACGGGGCGAAAGTTAACTTACCGTAAAATTCCGAAAAAAAGCCCCGAGGCTTATATTTTTCGAAGGCCATTTCTGAGGGATTTATTTTTAGAGGGGCTTATATACGGAAGGAAAATTGCGTTTCAAAATCGGCTACGCTTATACTGGGAGGGAAATTTAAGTCTCGAAATTAAAGGGGCTAACTTTTTAAGTTGGAAGGAAATTTATGTCAGTAATTTGCAGAAAGTTTTTACTGAAACTCGCCTTGAGGACGTAGATCTTACTAAAACTCAGCCATGCAAGCACTTTATCTCTATGGAACGAGGAAATCCAAGCCAGGAGAGTCAAGAGAGAACAACGCGCCCAAACAACAACATACCGTGACACTTTTTTAGTACAATTATTTGACACACGTAATAGTTCTTTGGCAAATGCAAAAATTTATGTGTTACTGTACAGTTTTTGCTTTGATTTATTTTGAATTTGAGGGCACTTCCCAAGCATTAGCCCCCAAGGGCTTATATTTGGCGGTAACTATAGCTTGCGAAGGAAATTAACCTATTTGTTACCAAAACCAAGCACTGAAGTTCTTCGCAAGTCCATTTGTTACAAAGCCGTATCTCTATGGAATTCTCTTGACAATTACATGCCGGCAATCTCAAGCAAAAGCTTATTTAAAAACTCTCTCAAACGCAGAACTTCATGCGAATAGCTTAGTTTATAGATACATATTTTCAAATAGGTTAGATCTTTTTCTAAATTTTAATTAGTTTTCAAGTTTTTTATTCATTTGTGAACTGTGTTTAATTTTTAAATACACGACCTCATCTGCTCCTCTGTAATTTTTATCGTGTTGAAATAAATGTTGTTATTGTTGTTGCGCCCATGATCTGCCCCAGGGGGAAGGATTTGGCTCCTTTTTTTACAGGAAATTCATAAATTGTCTACTAAAACATTGTGAAATATGGAAGAAAGGCCAATTTAAGCACTAAAAGCTGCCCCGATATCTCAGAATTAGAAGATAACTAGAGAAATTACTCAGAATGCAAAAAGTTGGTTGAAACGAATTCGGAAAAAGTTGCTTGAAACTGTACGAGAACTTGCCAAAAAGTTGCCGTGCAACTTGTGGAAAACCCTAGACCATGACTAATCGAGAAAAACAATGAATTTACCTTCTGCTTTGCCGTAAAATTTCTCAAAATAAAAAAACTTCTGGACAATTCCGTTGCCAGGTTCTCAAGAGAGGTTCTTGGTTGGAAATGAAATATTTAAGACAATCGGTCATTATCAGGGATGGCGTTTCCCCTATTTGCCTATAACCTTTGTTTTTTTTCTCGAGCTCGAAAGGTAATACTAATGAATGTCAAACAATAACAATATAATTGTACTTTTCAGTAAAGAAAACATCAACATCAGCGTTAACTGTACGCTTTTTCTTAAGGTCAATGACCTGCTTTTGTAAACTCATTAATAATTGCTACCATGGACAAAGGTTTGTATAGTGTTACCAGTAACTTTGAAATTGGGTTTAAATTTCTGACACTTTTTGTTTGTCAAGAGAACTAATCAAGCTTTAGATAGTGTCACTCAGTAGGAACGCGCGTGGCCTGCAATCTGTCAGTTAATAGTCTAGAGAAGGCAAAAGAAAGGAAAGGACAAACCACGGGCAAAGGACGAGGATTAAGAAGAGACAGGGAGCGAAAGGAAGAGCCTAAAACCGTTTTTGTCCCAAAGCCTCCTGTCCCTCTTAGTAGGCTTGCCAGGCCTGGGCGTTGTTTGCGATCAAATTGAAACACTCTTCTTCGTGTTTATATTACACCATGCCCACCATGCATGCAATATTTGTAGGAGAGGATGCAACAAAAGTTAATGAAATATCATTATGATAAGGAACAGCTGCCCAACTCAGAAGCAGCATGTTAGCGATTCTTTTTTTGTTTTATAATCATGAATTTTTAAGAGGATAAGAAAAACTAGTGAATATCTCCTTAAACATCTACTATCTCTCTCCCTCTCAGTCTTTCCCGCTTTTTCTGTCTTGCAAGCCATTCCACGTACAAAGCAAGAAGAGAGTCATAACAGATGCTGATAGAGAAATTTATATGACCCATCTTGTAGCTTTATTTCCAGATGACAAAGAAGGCATTAGTGTTGTTTATTTCAAACACTCCTTTTTCGGCATCATTTTTGTTGCTCTTGATGATACTGGTGTTTTTCGCAAACTTGGACAAAGCAAATACTTTAGACGCTCACCTGCGCAAAGCAAGGATTTTCAAAACTCTCGAAGGTAAGGAATGAATTAACGTTATTTGATAGAAGGAGAGATGATTGATTAGCGCAAACCCAACGTTTGGCATGAGAAACGTTTGAGAAATATGTTTTGGCATATGTACAGAGTAATTTTCAAGGAGTTATAATAACTCCTGTAGTGGAGCTAATTTAACCCCTTACAGTGCAGTTATTTTTTTGGGAGTTATTTTAACTCCAAAAAGGAGTTTAAAGAACTCTTTTTCAGGAGTAAAAGTGACGCCAGTTATTGAGGAGTTAAAAAAAAACCAAAAAGGAGTTATCCTGTACCTAAACTTTTTACTCCACTTTCAGCGTTAAGTTAACTCCAAAAGGAGTAAAAAAAACCCATGTAAGGAGTAAAAATTACCCCATTTCGGAGTCATTTTAACTCCAGACTGAGAGTAATAAGAACTCTTTTTCAGGAGTAAAAATGACCCCAAATTGGGAGTTAAATTATGAGTTAAAGTAACCCCCAAAAAGGGGTTATCCTGCACCTAAAATTTTTACTCCATTTTTGGAGTTATAATAACTCCCTAAAAATTACGGTGTAGACATTTTTACTTCTATCTATGTAAGTCCTTTGACCTTCTCGGTATCATTACTTCAATCTATGTCTTGGCACTATTTCTACACTATTAATTATATCCCCATTTTTGCATAGTGTATTGTAATTTCTTTCCCTGCCTTCGACATAATGCATCCTGATTTCTTCTATTCTTGCCTTGCCGAAATAACTATTCTATTAGAACTATTTTTCTATCATTGATTCCAACAAGTGCCTAGGTGACAGCAAGCAAGGGGAATTCAATGGGCAATAATTTCTTATTCTATCACAGTCAGTGATCATGTGACAGCCAAGGAAATAAGATGTGTTCTGTTTGGAACTTTCAGGCTTTAAACTCGTTGGACACGTATTGGAAACCTTGGCTGTTGACGAATATATCTGCGGACAACGATGCCTCAGAAATGAAAAATGCCTGTCTTACAACAGCCATTCTGATGATGACCATGACAACAACAAATGTGAGCTTAGTGATCAAAACAGACCGGATAAGCTTATTCGCAGCCCAGGGTTCACCTATCATATCAAAGGTAAACATAAATTAAAAGTTCTACAATGGATTCTACTAAGGCAAATAATTAGCCTCAAGTCCTATTTTGAGAAAGTTTGTCAAAAGGTATTGAGGGTGGTTTTGAATTCACTGTTCTTCAGGGAAATTTGAAAGAATGGCACGAACGATCATGGACGTATGTTTGTCAGCGCTAATTAGGAAAGCAACAAAAATAGATTCGACAGCTACAAAGTCACGTGTATTGATAATATCCCATATTACCTTTCGGGATTGTCGTGTGCACATTTTTTCCGACAACCTTTCTCGAAATCGCTCTATATGTTTGGATAAGTGAACAAATCAATGAAATATAGACTACACCGCCTGGGCATGAGTCCTCAGAGTGTGCGTGCTTTACCCCGGCCCCTTTCAAATTGATGAGGAAGATTGAAAGAGGCAACGTTAACTTCTTTAATCGCAGCTAGTGCCCGACCCAAATGATACAAATTAGACGATTGATTCAGACATCAAACTTTTAAGATGTCGGACTAAATTCATTTTCACGATGTACAATGGTCTACAATCATCTCACCCGTGAAATTAAATTATTGTGATAGTAATTTTTTTGGGTTCGGTACATGATATTAAAGTTCGACGTAAACGAAGTCGCTCCACGGTCAGAATTACCAAGTGAGCCACTCGATCTCAATTCATGGGTTGACCCAAATTAAAAATGTCGGACTCAGGTGATTCAAACGCCGATCTCCTCGCCATGTACTTAAATTGACTGAAGGAATTAGATTGGATGATATGAAAAGTTCGTCAAATCGTACTAATTGTAATTTTTCACGTACAAGAAAGCAGCAGATATGGTGCATTATTGTGCGTTTTTTCAACCTACAGTTGGAAAAGGCTGGTATTCCTCGTATCCTGGTCATTCCTGCAAAGACATCTATGACTCTGGCGACGCACGAGGTGACGGAGAATACTGGATTGACCCTGGGAAAACTGGAAATCCTTTAAAAGTCTTTTGTGACATGACCAGAGCAGGTGGTGAGTATTAGTGTTCTATAGTTATCACTGAAAGGACTTACACCCTCAGATCAGGCTATAAGATGGATGACTGGGGGCCCGGTCATCCAGATCCTGAGATAAGGAGGGGGCCCGGTCTCAAAAAAAAAAAAATTGTTTTTGGCCCATCGGGCCTCAGTTTCGTCTAAAAGTAAGGAGGGGGGGGGGGGGAGAAGCCGGGTACCCCGGGCCCCTCCCCTGAATCCGTCACTGCGTTGTTATTAAGTCGAGGAAATTTCGTCACCACAAACATGTGTGTTCAGTGTGACATGACTTAAGCATTTTCAGCTGGAGAAAGGAATTGCCCTTATGCGTTATGATACCCTGAAACCTCCAGATAACCTAGACCTGTATTAAATGCATCATCAAACCAGAGTAGAATATTCACTCAACATAAATTTTTAATGACATGGCTTTCCAGGGATTCCGTACAACTTGGTGTTGATAGTAAAAATTGCCTTAACGTTAAGTTTCACTCTGTTTTGAGTGTTATTATAAATATTTTATTCTGAAATGTCGTACGTCTCCATCCTCCTCGCCCCCCACGGGTTAGGGGGTGGAGACGCATGGCATTTCAGGCTATTAATATTTTTTCAATCCAAAGAAATACGAAAGACTTTCATAACGTTGTTATTTAAACTAGTGCATATACGTTTTTAAGCATAAATCGAAGGGAGGAAGCTTTCAAGGACTCTTTTACTTTCTAGCCTAGGTGACAGGCGTTTGGCAGTAATGAAGGGGAAAGAGGGTGACCGTATTTCCTCTGTCCCTCGATTAATCGCCTCCCTCGAATAATCGCCCCCCCCCCCCCAAACCCCCTCCACCCCTCTCGCCATCTTCTCTTTCTTCTATCCCCTCCCTGTCAAGTTGAAGTGGAATCTGATCCAGTCATCAAAAAATGTTCAGTTTATTTGATGTGATAATTTTTCGATTTAATGGAATAATTAAACAAAATATTTAATGCACGACTTCCAGTGAGCAATATTTGAAATAATCGCGCCCCTCGTATAATCGCCTTTCTACGAATAATCGCGAAAAAAGAAATAATCGCCTCCGGCTATTATTCGAGGAAATACGGTATTCTCGAGAAACACTGTGACGAGGAGCGTTGTTTAACAACTCAAAGAGAACGGCTGCCTAGGAGATTGCAATCCCGGTCATAATTTGTTAAAACACTTCTGGAAAACATAACATCTACTTAGTCGTTTCAGGAATACACGTACTACTACCCTCCCCTTCCCGCAATGTTGGTTTCACGCGTTTTCTTGGGCATAAACGTCTTCGAAATCAACATTGAAGGGGAAGGGAAGGAACAATTAGCAAGCTTTTCAACAATAATGACCGGGAATGTAGCTTTTTCCTCTCTCCTCTCTACCATGTCCTTTCCTGTCCAGATATTCTCTCCTGCCTCTTGATCCAGTCCCCATACTTACTTACTATTTAATAAAAATTTCAGGAGGTTGGCTTCTTGTTCTCAACATCGTGATTAAGGACCAGTATAACCTCCCTCAGTTGTTATCCGAGACGTCATACCGCAAAGTGGACAGCTACAAAAGCAACAATTTAGTTCTACAGAACAGCGCCCTGAATAACCTGAAAACCCTCATGCCCTTCACTCAAATGCGGTTCCACTGCAGAAAGCCAGGTGGATCAACATTTCATATAGTCACGACCGGAAATGGTACTGGTGAAGCTGTTGTTCAGTACTTTACAGGGCAAACAAACACCATGCCAGACTCCTGTGGATCGTACATTAAACTGTGGGATGACAGTTCAAAGCTTGCAAACCTATGTGCCGACTGGGGGTATGAGAACGGCAATTACCATGTGGGTAAATGGGGGCATGAAGGCATGAGGGAATTGTATGATCACCCTGCATTTACTGAAAGGGCATATCATTGGCTCACTTTTACTAGATGGGAATGTGATGACTTTAAACAGAGTCCATATCTACCACCTAATGAAACCTTTTGGAAGATTTTTGTACGTTAAAAGCATCAGTTAATAGAGTGGAATGGTTATGAAGCCCGGTAGACTGCTCTGTTATATGTTGTTGTGTTGACTTCAAACCACCATAGTTAGTAGAGGAGGCTGTGAAAGCCGGCAAACATCAAAGATGTAAAACAACTGTGCTGTAGTTTATGTTGGAAGCTCCCTGACCACGCACAATCCTTTTGTTCACAAATTGTAAATGAATAAATTAATGCGATGTTTCTATTGGTCAATAAGTTCAAAATGATAGAAATGATTGAAAGTTGTGTACTGTCGGGTCCAAAAAAGCTAAAAAACATATAACAAAGGAGTCTAACGGGTTTCATAACCATTCCACTATGATAACTATTAAACAGCAATATCCTCGTTACATAACCCCTTTAACTGTGCACAAATTTTTATTTCAGTCCTATCCTATATTTTCCGTGACAGTTTATAAAACAAACAAACAAACAAAGGATTGTGCACCGTCAGGGAACTCCAGAAAAAACTGACAAAAAAAACAAAAACATCAACTAAAGCACCTTTGCTTTGACTCCGCTGTGATGTTTGCTGCCTTTCTTAAGCAGTCTCTTCGAATAACTATGTTATTAATGTTACTGAATGAAACGAAGTCACTCCTTCTGTGAACTGCTATTTTGGATCATGTGTGACATCAAAATTATTTCTTTCTATTATTTTCCCGACTGCATGATCAAACATTGTATCAGTGTCATGCAAGACAGCATGAGGTGGCTAAATGATCAAACATTTGTTCGTGATGTAAAATTTTGAATGAAAATATTTGATCTAGATCAAATGTCGAAAGCAATTCTACCCAGACATATCTCTGTGGAGATACGCAAAGGCAGCAAAGAAAGGCGGAAAGGAGAAAACGGACTTCGTCTCTCATTTTTGTCCTTCTCATGTTCCCTTGCGTTTCGTCACCAGTCATTCACTTTGTGTCCCTCGCGTTTCGCGCTCGCCTCTGTGCGAAAAACGAAGCGTCTGAGGAGAAGGCAACGGTTAAACGGTAAAGTGCACTCTTCCAAAGCGATGATGGACGAACATGTTTGATCGTTTAGCCTTGGCTTGACGACGGAAAGCACGAGTGGCTGGAATTTGTTCAGGCGTTGTTGCCAATTTACATTGCTCTCCTACTCTTGATTCATGAAAATTAGAAACTTTCCGGCGGCTTCACCGCGAGAACCCTGGGAATGAGATCGCAGTGACTCGAGCTTTCCATCATTTGACGGATGACGTCTTGCATGATCCACAGCTCATGCCGCAAGACGCAAAATTTTCACAATTTTTGGAGAAGAAAGTCGGTATTATGATCATATGGTCCTTGAAGGTTTTTAGAACCTGCGTATTTTGATTTTTGATTATTATGTCTTTTCTGGAACGACCTTGTAAGCAGGATAGGTTTATTTGTTGTTGCGTTCTTATGGCATTTATTATAAATGCAATGATTTTTTAACTTGACTTTTGGAACTTTCATGGAAAGGTAAATGTAATATTTAAATATATCAATATTGGGCCGGCTATACGTATTTCACGTCGGTTGAGGTAATAGACTACACAAATCTATTAAATAGCAACCACTTCTCCTGGTTTGGGAAATTAAAAACTAAAAGAAAACAAAAAAAAACGAACAGTTTTTCTTAATTTGGGCTCGATACTCAGCAATGCTAAATGGGAGCAAGATAACTTTTTATGGCTAAGAAGTATATAAATTTGGGAATTAAATATTTTGCTTCGTTAACAGTATATAGGAAAACTTATCATCGTGGAAGCAATTTCTTTCTACACCTCAATATTATTTATAGGTCCAAAGTCTATGCAGAAGGATTATGGCTGTTATGAGCACCAGGTCTAGGAACAGGAAATGAATTTGCCGATAGCAGAATTTTGTAATGGCGACTGTTGAATTATGTTCTCTCTTGACAAAAGTGAATAAACTTTTACGGAACTCTACGAGAACCAACTTACGATCATTTTCAAGCCTTTAATTGATCTAAAAATAAATTTGGTGAAATTTACAAATAACTAATGTTAATATCAGCAGGACTGCTTTTAGCCAATAAGATTAAAGAATTTTATATCCATTCTATTGTTGATATATTAAATTCTGCAAGCAGAATACTGCAATGCTGATCGTACTACGTGATGTCTTGCAGAGTTAATTTTCACGTAGTACGATCAGCATTGCAGTATTCTACTTGCAGAATTTAATATGTCTACTTTTCACTTTTGTTGATCAGGTCTTTATAGATCCTACGTTCTTCGGCATATTCGTTTGCGGTCCTTTGCAGTCCTTTGTGGTTAATGTTTGTACTCTATTGTTGATAGTTTATTTCAAGCGTTTTAATGTTTGTAAATAAAGTTAACAAGTGTTAAATAGCAGCAACAACATAAGCGTTTCAGTCTATGGAGACAAGGAATATTAAAGATGACACTACATCGACAGAATTTTTGCGATTATTCGAAGCATCTCAATTTGTTAAAAGTAGGTGAATTCCGGCGAATCAAGAGGAAGTAATGTCAGACGGTCTGAATGGGGGGGGTCCACTTGTTGGTTGTCGGTTAAAATTCAGTAATTTTGTCGGTAGTCGGTTAAAATTTTCGATCTTTGTCGGTAGTCGGTTAAACTTTTCGATTTTCGTCGGTTGTCGGAAAATCTCAGTTAATAAGTAAAAACGCTTGTAAATTATTAATATTTTTTATGTATTTCACCCACTTTTCAAGACTTTGATCCCTAAGGAAAGAGTAAAACTTGCAAGAATGCATCATTTGATTGCGCCTAAACCGTTCATTAACTCTTTTATGCAACATGATCGTTTATTTCATTATTGTTTGCCATTAAATGAATAATTAGTACTGATAAAATCACTCAAGCTTTTATTGTAAATGCGAACTTGGTTTCCCTGTCGACTGCAGGGCACAGTAAAAAGTAATTAATTAATTAATTACTGGACTCTAGCCTTTTGGATACTTAAATTATTTTTATTGAAACACTGCAAGGGATGACAGGCTGCACATCTATCCCTCTCATGTTTTGGTTCTAACAAGCATGTCCTTTGCCATAATTTTCCTTTCTCAAAGAAATAGCACTTTAGGTGGTTCTTTAAAATTTTGGCAAGTTAGTGGTTGGTTTTGTATGAGTAGTAAAGGGGGCCACTACGGGCTCGACCAATCAGAAAGCCGGATATAGGTCACGTGGTACAAATGGACCAATCAGCGTGCAGCAAGAGGTCATGTGACCTGTCAATCATAATTAGTGATTTAATTGTCCATTTAAACACGCTAATGAGCTGTCAATCACTCATTAGTGAATGAGTGACGTCATAGGGGTGATGACGTGTTGTAAAAGGGTGTCACGTTATAGTGTGGCCCCTGTAACCCTAACCCTAGAGCCCTGTTACCCTCACTCTAACCCTAAGGGCTCTTATATTGGAAGACGAAGGTGAAGTCTCGTCCATGTGGGAACCCTAAGAGAGAATTCGCGAGGGCGCATGCGCATTCAAGAAAGTGGTGTTTTTGGGGGGTCAACGGCGTTCCCCTGGGTCCTGACCCTAACCCTAGGGTGGGGCAAGGTCGAGGTCCCCCCGGACAGTCACGTGGGTATTCCCTAGGGAATTCAAAAAAAGGAAAAAAAAAAATAAACACATTTTTTTGCACAGTGTTCAAACTCGGGTTTATTGCACTTGAACCCTAACGTGTTACAAGCGGGAACGTGTGCCCGACCCTAGTGGTGTGGGGCGTCCCTAGTGGAGTCTGATCTTCAGACGATGGTACAGGCGGGCACGTCGACCCGAACTCGTGGGTGGTGGTGGTGGTGGTGGGGTCAGAGCGTTCACAGGTGACTTCGGAACACGGCTTGGATGTGGAGGAGTCCCTTTTCTTGGTTCTCGATGCTGTAGAGGATGTCTTGGTAGTGGGCGTGGGTACTGGGATGGTCTTCGGGTGACTGTTCGAACAAGTACCGTACAGTATCTCTGAGGCCTTCCAGGTTTTCCCGGCACGTCTCTAGATTTTGGACACAGGTGGTGTAGGCGAATTCGCACGATCGTCGCTGCTTGTCCGCCACGTGGGGGTCGATCAACTGGCGCCTCACTTGCTGGCACATGCGGTTCAGACGGCATTCGTAGCCCCAGTCTAGGTCCATGGAAATGTTTTCTCTCAGCTCCCATAACGTGTCCAAGTACTCGTCCAGGTAGTCTCGATTGAAGGCCATGGGTGCCATGATCGGGAACTTGGGTGTGCAGCACGAGAGCGACCCACACGAAGGTCAACGAGACTACGGTGATGGGTGCGATCAACAGCATGGTCAGCATCGAGGTGCAGCGTCGATGGGAGGGTCTCTTATATGGCCCTCTCAGAGGGGGCGCCAAGCCCCTCTGGGAAGGGTCTCTAAGGAGGGGGGGATACCCCCCCATCCCCCCTCTTTTTCGAGGGGTCGAACGGGGAGGATGGGAAGGCACGTGACCCAGCGTATAAGAGGTGGGACCGGTTCCGACTCAGGTTGTCTGCAGTGGGTCTTTGAACAAAGATGGCGGACTCTTTGCCGTTTGGTATTCCTGGTTTTCCTGTGGTTCCTGTACCCGACGATGTTCCTGTACCCGACGATTTACCGGTCTTACCCGACGAGATTTACGAAATCATCGCGAGACTGTATCGATTAGCGACGGTGGAGGATCGCGATGCGAGTGGGTGGTGGCAAGTGCGCCAGGAGATGTGTTATTTTCCCCGGTGCCCCAAACGCAAGCGCCTCATCAGCCTCAAGGGGTTTTCTGTACCTCGCCATGGCAACCTGTTGCGGCCCGTGACGGGGTATTTTTACCGGCGCCTGATGCGCACGATGTTCGGCCGCTATGGTGACGCCCGGTTCTATCGCTGGTTCAGGGCTACCTTTGGCGAGGACGACCACATCCGGCCCGACCAGGCAGTCGAGTGGCCTTTTGTGTACTGTCACTATTGCGGGGAGGGCCACGAGTGTGGGGACGAAGAAGAAGAGGAAGAGCGGGAGTACCAGCGGGAACAGCGGGCCTACCGCAAGAAGATACGTCGTGTGAACAACGTGTGGGCTCAACGCGACTGGCAGACACGCCTCCGCCCTCGCCGCCCCAAGACCTAAAAACCCACTCACCCTTCAATATTTTATCAGGGACCCCCTTTGGGGTCCCGCCCACCTTTGCAAAAGTCAATGATCAACCTTCAGATTAAAAAAAAAAAATAGGTTTATTGATTCATCGCTCGGGTCGATCGCGTTGCGCGAGTTCTTGCACGTAACGTTTGTAAACCTCTCGGTATTGATCTTGCAGGTGAAGGAGCATCTCGGTGTGATCGTGATGCGCTTGCAACCCTCGTCGGATGCGTTCGCGGAGATACTCGTCCAAAGTGCGATAGTCCTCGAGGCGTAGACGTCGATGGTACTCGGCATTCATGAGGACAGCGTGTCTCGAGTGCGTTGGAAGAGCGAGGTGAGTTGCAGGTGGTGCAGCGGCAGGGAACGGAGGCCCAAGACGGCACTGCGTGGATGAAGCACCGGAAAGGTCGAGGCCGAGAGCGGAGTGAAAGTCTGGTCGCTGGGGGCCCGTTTATACCATTGCCCGGTGGTGACGTCACACAGCAACAACGCTTTGCCCAAAGACGAGGCGAGCTCGGTCACGCGGCCGGTCTCATCCATGTCCCGTAAGGGGGTGTACGACCCAAAGAGGTAGACGGTATGCGCGTCGCGGAGCACGTGCTGGGTCGGACCCTCGATGAGGTGAACGGTCATGCCCTGGCGGTCGGCCAAGTCGGCGATTTGGTTGTCGGGGGTGTAGACCGTGTAGTCCTGCAGTTGGGGCATGGTCCCGAGCGAACGACGTTTTCGTCTCCGTCGCCTGGCTGGTCGTGACATGGGGCCTTTTTGCATGACTGGCCTGGAGTCGAGGACAGAGAGGTTTTATGGAGTGAGCACGGGGTGAGCACGTGGGGGGCGGAGCCTGACCTGACCACTCACGGGGAGTTGGGTCCTTATAAGGCATGGGGGACGTCATGAGGACACGTGATCGACCGGGCGTATAAAACGGCGCGGGGCGCCTCGTGCGACCTTGTTTCATCATGGCCGCTTGTACGAGACACCCTACGCGTCCGGCGCCCGTGCCGGCCGGTCGTGCCAAAGGCCAGAAACGTCGAGCGGAGGAGGCGTTGGAAGACAAGACGGAGGTGTTGGAAGAAGGCGAGTTGGCCGCCTGGTTCTTGAACGAGATGGATCAGGCCACGCAGACGGAGCCTGTCCCGTACGCGCCCGTGGACCGACCCGGGGTATGGATGTGCCCGTTACATCCTGAGGAGACCTTGTCCGAGGGACGCAAGGACGAGTTTGTCTATGTGTACTGCCCGCGCGACACGTGTCCCGTGTTCAGTCCCCAAGACCGCGTGGACGAATGGATGACCTTGGTGACCCAACAGTTGCACGAGGAATTGCGTCAACGATGGGACGAGCTGACGTGTTTTTGCGATCGACGGTTATCGCTGCGCAAGAGCGGGTCGGAGAAAAACCCCCAGCGCATGTACCTGGCCTGTCGCGACGGAAGTTGTCGCTGTTTCCTGTGGTTGAACCTGCCGTTATCGGGCAAGATGCGTCGTCGCGTCCGTGGCGAAGACTGGAGCAGCCCCCACCTCCCCAGGGCTAAACGAGACTGCTTGGCCGCCCGAATGCGGGGCGTGGACGGGTCGACGACCAAAGGGTTCATGATGTGCGACAATGGGTACAACACCCTGGCCTCCCCGGGCCTCTTCGAAGGACTGAGGTATCGTCCCTGGATGCACGGCGCTTGGGAGGAGTATCAAGGGGCCAGCACGCCGGACGCCCGTCGTCAAGTGTTGCTGTTGGCGTACGCTCGGTACGAAGGGGAAGACGGGCATCATCCCGAGAGTCCGCGGGTCCTGAGAGAGTTGCGCGACCATTGGTTGGAGGGGAAACCCAAAGTGTGGCGCGGCAGCGTGTTTACCGCCGACGAACTGGAGCGATTGAACGAGATCCGCCGGGCCTCCTCGGACCCTGCCTGGTGGCAGCCACGCCGGGATCGTTTGAACCAATAAAAAAAAATAAGAAAGAGAGTCGACGGTGTCTTGTCGTGATTGCGCGTGCGATATGAGGAAGAAGCAGCAGCGCCGCGTGAGTTGGGCGGACGCCTACGAAACGCCCTCGTTGCGCGGGAGTTTGGGGGGTGTCGCGCGTTTGGCGCAAGCGCACGGCGTGCCGGTGTCGCGTGCCCGGGCGAAATTGCAAGGGTTGTTGAGTTACACCTTGCACAAACCACGGCGACGACGGTTCCCGACCTTACCGGTGGTGGTGCATGGCATGGACGACCAATGGGTAGCCGATCTGGTGGAGATGCAACCGTTGAAACAATGGAATCGGGGGATGCGTTATTTGTTGACGGTGATCGATGTCTTGTCCAAGTACGCGTGGGTGGAACCGTTGAAGAGCAAGACGGGCGTGGCGGTGGCCGCGGCGTTCGAACGCCTCCTGAAACGCGCCCGAGGACGTCACCCCGTGCGATTGCAGACGGATGCCGGCAAAGAGTTTTACAACCGTACGTTTCAGGCTTTGATGACGCGTCGCAAGATTCATCATTTCTCGACCTACGGGGATACCAAGGCGTCGGTGGTGGAACGATTCAATCGCACCTTGAAAGAACGCATGTACCGGTACTTTACCGCTCGCAACACGTACCGGTACGTGGACGCGTTACCCGCGTTGGTGCAGGGCTACAATGTGACCAAACACCGCAGTATCGGCATGGCCCCTCGCGACGTGACGTGGACGAACCAACGCCAGGTCTGGCAACGGTTGTACGGCCAACGTCTGGCGCGTCGCGTACGTCCGAAATGGAAAGCCGGGGATCGCGTGCGGTTGCAGAAACAGCACCGTCCGTTCGAGAAAGGCTATCTGCCCGGGTGGACCGAAGAGGTGTTTCTCATCGACCGGGCCGTGCCGGGCCCCGTGGCTACCTATAAAATCAAGGAGTGGGATGGCACGCCCGTCAAAGGCACCTTTTACGAGCAAGACGTGCAGAAGGTCGACGTGCCGGACGACGCGCTGTTTCGCGTGGAGAAAGTGTTGCAGCGTCGACGCCAGGAGGTCAAGGTGCGTTGGAAAGGTTGGCCGAACAAATACGACAGTTGGATCCCGAAACGTAGTCTGGCCCGGGTACCCGGGTCCAAGCGTAAATTGACGACGTTCCTATAAAAAAGAGGTCTGACCCGAGAGGACCACACGAGAGATGGAACCGTCGAGTCGATCGCTGTACGTCACGCTGCTGAGTAATACCAGCAAGCCGGAGTTTCCCCACAATACCCCGGCGTCGTTCAAGGTGCGATTGCCGTACCCGTTGCGCGTCAAGAACTGGCACGTGGGTGTGGCCGGGGTCTACTTACCCGGACCCCCCAACACGGTGTCGCATGGGGTGACGTCGCATCCCGTGACGTCCACCCCCACCGCGCCGGTGGCGCCTCTCACGGAACATCGACAGTCCAATTTGTTCAGGGGCTCGGAAAACCAGCGATTGGCCCGTTTGTATGCCCGGGCCATGAAGGACGGCGATTCGACCGCGACGCAAGACATCACCGTGACCATGGAGGATGCCAACATGCCCGAAGCCGCCACGGGGGTGGTGTTTATGAAAAAAGTGGTCCGTTGGATGGAACAAGACAAGTGGACGAAACTCTATACGGGATATGTGTTTGGGTCGGCCGACGTGAATTATGATCTTCAGTTCGAATGGAAGGACGAGGCGGGGGTCCCGACGTTGTGGATCTTGAATGAGAAACTCAACTTGTCCTACAACAAACCGCGCCCTTACTTGGGGTTCAATCGGGTGATGGCTCAACAAATGGGGTGGTTGGTGAGAAAAGAGGACAGGTCGTATATCCTGGGACCCAATTTGTTGATGTACCCGCACGTGAACAAGGCCAAGTCCCCGAAGTTCGCGGCCGACGCGGATAGGAATCAATTGTTCACGTTTTCCAACTACGTGCACGTGAACGGGGGGATGATGTATCTGTCCATGGCAATGGATTGGCAGTTTGTGAATTTGGACGAAGCCTATGCGCGGGCCACCACGCACGTGTACGTCCCTCCCCAGGTCCTGTGGAATCATTTCCGATGGATCATGGAGGACGAGAGCGTGTGGACGAAAGAGGCGGGGATTAAGTCCTTGGGGTGGGTCAATCTGGAAGGGTCCCCCCATTATTGGAAGAAAAAGACCATGGGCATGACGTTGACGAAAAGCGGCAACAAGTACGAACCCAAGTTTCGTTGGACCATCGGCACGACCCGGTTGAGCCAGGGGCTCACGTATCGAATCATCGTCGAGATCTACACGACCGACAAGGTCTTGTTCGACAAGACGCGCGTGAGTGCCTACACGAGTTTCTACACGCGCAATATCGATTCAGCGGTGACGACGCACGTGCACGAATACCTGGGCACGCACATGGTGTATTACCATCGGCTCGTGCAAGATTTCCGGTTGACGCCCCAGTCGGACCATTCGTCCCGGCTGCACGTCACGGTGACCATCGCCGACGTGCCCAAATCGTACCCGGCCACGTTGACGGATCAATGTTACGTGGTGGTCTACGGGTACACCATCGGGGCGCCGTGGCCACCCCTGAGTCAAGTCGACGACGTGTACGACGCGCATCCGGTCATTCGACGAGACACCACCACCACCTCCACCAGCAGTACCACCGAAACGACCACCACGCCCACGCATACGGGGAGTCAAGACAAACAGAAAAAGACCACGGTGACGCCCGCGACGCACGGGGAGCCGGCCACGCGTCCGGTGCATCTCTATTGTAACGTGGGGGAAAGCAGCATCGTGGGCACGCAGATCACGAACTTCTTGCGAGACCTGCCCTATAAAGACCAACCCATCCGGTGGGAACCGGAACACGTGCAGTATCACCGGGTGCGTGGAGACACGCTGGAGATTCTGGAAGTGGAAGTGGCCGAGACGAACGGCCAGTTGATGACCTTGAACCCGGCAGGAGAGACGCAAGTGACGTTGCATTTCAAGGCATGAATCGCATCGTGTTGGTCAGCGATCCGACCAAAGAGTTTCCCAGCAACACCCCCAGTGCGTTCAAAGTGCGCCTGCCCGTGCCGTTGGCCTTGAGTGGGGGAGGATGGAAGGTGGGGCTGGCGGTCATCTCCACCCCGGACGCGGCCTTGGAGTTTTCGAGACTCACGACGGCCGTCAACCCACGCGTGCTCAAGGTGGGCTGCAAGTTGGTGGACAGTGTGGCGGACGTGGCCCCGATCCACCACCAGACCACCATGCAGATCAAGGATATCTTGCACGATCCCGGCGTGGTGGATGGGGTGAGTCTGATGAAAGTCATCATACGAAAATCGCAGTTTTACGAGATGAAAGAAGCGCAAGCCAAGAGTAAACGGCTCTACGACCGGTTTCGGGTCACGTACGAATGGGACGGCGAGGACCTGCGCATGCTGGCCAAGGACTTGAACGACATCCAGTTGACGACCGGCATGGCGTTCGTGGAATGGCACGTGCACGTGAGCATGGCCACATTGATGGGGTGGTTGGTGGAGACGAAAAAGGACACGTACGCCTTGGGACCCAATCTCCATTACGAACTCCCCTACAAGACGCAGCAGAGGGGGAATTATTACAAAGACGTCAAGAACACGGAACTGGACAACCACGATCTGTGGAAAATAGAAGGGGGTCTCTTGCAGTTGAGTCAGTGCCTCAATTGGCGCTTCACCAACTTGAACGTGGCCTTCCGATCGGTGGTGGGGGACCCCTCGCGCACCTTTCTGGTCTACTCGGATTTGGTGGACAGCAATATCGTCGGGGGTCAATTGCATGCGCTGGTGCGCGAAGTGGAGTACCGGCGCCAAGGCCAGGGGGTGGCTTACTTTGAGCCCTTGCACATTCAATGGTTACCGTGTCGGCGCGAGTACATGGACCTGGTGGAGGTGGAAATCGCCGAGAGTGACGGAGGGTTGGTCCAGTTCGGCACGGGACGCACCCTGATCACCTTTGTGTTCCAACGAGACGTATAAAAAAGGGGCGTGCCTTGGGGAAACGTATCACATCATGTGGGGAGGCAGTCTGACGCGGTACCAGCCACCACCCCTGCCACCGCAGGATGGACGAGGACTTCGAGAGGATCTCTTTCGTTGGGGCGGCCCGATTCTGGCCACGGCCATCCGAGCCGGGGCACGGGCGGGCGCCCAAGGGCAGTCGTGGGAGAAGGTGGCACGGGCGGCCGGCCAAGAGATAAAAAGAGGGTTGAAACGCAAGGCTCTCCCCATTGCGGCCATCGCTGCCAAGAGATCGGCGAAGAAAGGGGTTCGGAACACGGTCGGACGCATTCGCGACGTGCTGGGCGTGTAAGAGATGACGCGTCCACGACGGTTGGTGGTGCAATCCCGGCCTCGCTATCAACGGAGCGTGCCGTCGCCGTTTGGGCGACAACGAGGAGGATGGATTAGTGCGAGCGTGTCCAAGCCGCCAGGGTACGACTTGACCAAATGGTTGTTGGCCCGACAACGTCGAGGTCAGCGCGGAGGATGGATCAGTGCCGACGTGCCCAAGCCACCAGGGTACGACCTGGCCCAATGGTTGTCGGCCCGACAACGTCGCGCTCAGCGCGGAGGGGTCTATTCCCGCATCATCGAGGAGTTCCCCAGGCAATATGAGACGCCCTTTATGAGACGTATAAAACGGCGACGCCGCTGAGGAGGAGACGCACTCGTCGTCTTCGGGCATCATGAGCAGTCTCGACCTTTTCTCGGTCCCCTCGACCGACTATCAATTGCAGGGCTACAAAATGGTGCCCTACCACAAATTGAGCGCTAGCATCACCCCGATGAAGTTCTCGGTGCAGGCCTTGGAAGATTACGTGGATTTGAATCGCAGTTATTTTGTCGTCGACTTGCGTTTGTCCACGGCGGGTCAGAACGGCATCGTGGCCGATGCCAATTCGGCGTCGAATGCCAACAACACCAAGTTCACGTACGCCGTCAACAACCTGGCCCACACCATCTTCAAGCAGATCAACGTGCGGTTCAATGGCACCCTGATGACCGAACAGACCGACACCTATCCCTACTCGGCCTATCTCCAGACCCTGCTCAACTACAACCGCGACGATGGAGAGACGTTGCTGGCCCCTCAAGGATGGGTCAATTTTATGAACGTGACCCCGACGTTGGCCGCCGCGGGTGGCGACGATGACATCAGTACCACGGCGGGCTGGGCTCACAATAACGATAACCTGCTCAAGACCTTGACGACCCCTTTCCGGGGCAATGCCGTGGTCCGGATGATCATGCGGCCGTACCTGCCCATGTTCCACACGGGCAAGATCATGGTACCCGGGGTGGAAATGAATTTTGAGTTCCACTTCAACAGTCCCGATTTCTACACCTTTGCGACCCTGACCAGTGGCACCGGCGTCAAGAACTACGTTCGGTTGCGAGAAGAAGATGTGGACATCACCTTGCATTTGTGCCGATTGAATCTCAACCCGGATGTCTACGGGTCCCTGGAACGGGAACGCAAGCTCAAAGAGGCGGTGGTCAAGTACCCGGTGGTGAGTGATCAGATTCGCACGTTCTCCTTCAACGGGGCCACCACCGTGTGGATGGAAGATAATCTTTTTCTGGGGAGGGTCCCCCAGCGCATGATCGTGGGGATCTTGGACAGCACGGCGTTCAATGGGACCAAAGAAAAGTACCCGTTTGCCTTCCAGAGCAAAGGGGTGACGTCCATTCGACAGTTTATCGAGGGAGAAGAGTACCCGTACGTCACCCTGGAATTCGCCGGCAATAATACCCTGAAAGATTGGGAAGGCTATCGTCGCTTCTTGGACGCGGCCGGGTCCGTGACCAAACATCGCGAGTTTATGGTCAAACCGGACGAGTGGGGACACAACAAGAATTGTACCCTGTACATGTGGAACAACGTGCCTAGTGGGAACGCCGATAGCCTCAAACTCAATCCCAAGCAGACCGGCAACGTACGACTGGAAATCAAGTTCCGAGCGGCCCTGAACACCAACATGACCATCTTGGTGTGGGGCGAATTTGAAAGCGTCATCTACATCGATCACCTGGGGGCCGTGACGTATGATAACAAAGCGTAAAGGATCGCAGGGTGTAGTTGGACCATGGAACTGGTGGCGTTGAGTGATCGTCAATTGAGAGCCTTGGCGCTTTCCGACCCCGAGTTGAAGCGCGTGTTCCAAGGCGTCTATCCCTCCGATCGATTGCCCGCGCACCCGCCCAAGACCACCCGAGGCGCCTACATCGTCAACACGGACCCGGCCGGCGACCCGGGCCAGCATTGGTTGGCGCTCTGGACGGACCAGGGGGTGTGCGACGTGATGGATAGTTACGGGTTGCCGTTGACCTTTTACGACGCCCCGGGCTTGCACGAATGGATCGCCCAGCATTGGAAGGTCGTGGTGCGTAGCGACAGGACCCTGCAGGCCTACGACAGTCTGACGTGTGGCCATTATGCCTTTACCTACCTGCAAGACCGCGTGCGTGGACGGACCCTGCTGGAGTATGTGGAAAGTTTTCGAGACGGCGATTACGTGTGGAACGATCATCGCGTGGGGGAACGCGTCCGGGCTTGGATCCAGACCACCCTGGACGAAGCGGCCATGGACGAACCCGATGGACCGGACACCCAACGCTGTCTCTCTCGACGTTGTGTATGGTCTTCATTAAACGAGTCTTAACCCTTGTTCGAGGTGTGTTTTTTTCGTGGGTCCCACAAGGGAAAGACGACGACTAGGGACGGGTATATCAACGGGATTGGGGACAGGAAGGGCATGGGTGCGGGGGACTTCCGCGCGAGCGGTCGGTCCGATTCCCCAAGGGTTCTCTCCCGACCGGTGGTGGGTACGTCCGGTGTTCTCTACAAAATAGTACTACCCTGGGACTGAGTTGACCGAGTCTGGCCGCGGGGGTGCCCCGTACTCAATCAAGGGGCTCTTAGCTCAGGGGGTAGAGCGGCGGCTTTGCAAGCCGCGGGGCATCGGTTCGAGTCCGATAGGGTCCACGCCACGTCGTCGCGGGCGCTCCATAAAACACCGGTGCGCTCGCGGCGACGTGATTTTTTTTGAGAATGATCACGCGCCAAGATAAGCAACGTGTCCTGGAAGCCTTGGACGAACGTCTGTGGATGGAACTGTTGCTGAACCCGGTGGACGCGTTGTGCCACACCTGGGATTATGGCCACTATCGCACCTTTCGTCGATTGGTGTGGGCCAGCGATTGGGTGGGGTTGGCCCGGGCCTTGGACGCGTGCCCGGAAACCGCCGTGGTCGAGTCCATGCGGACCCTGATAAAAGAGGCCTCGCCGCGATTGTACGCCATGGTGACATCATGATTCGTCATCCCTGCAACACACTGGTGGGCGGCCCGTCGGGGTGTGGGAAATCGACGTGGACGCGCGGGTTGTTACGCCATGCCGACGAACTGATGCACCCGCCGCCTCGGGTCAAACATTATTGTTACGGGGCCTGGCAACCGGCCTTTGACGAGATGACACAAGAGAAGGTGCAGTTTCACGAAGGATTGCCCACCTCGGAGGACTTGGACCAATGGTTCGGTCCCACGCAAGGGGGACTCTTGGTCTTGGACGATCTCATGGACGAAGGCGCCAACGACAAACGCGTGTTGGATCTCTTTTCCAAGCACTCGCATCATCGGAACATTAGCGTCCTGTTCTTATGCCAGGATCTCTTCCCGCCCGGGAAATTCGCCAAGACCATTTCGCGCAATGCCCATTACATCGTGGCGTTCAAGAACCCGCGGGATCAAGTGGGCATGCGCACGTTGACCCTGCAAGCTTTTCCCAACGACTGGTCGCACGTGATGAACATCTTTCGCGAATGCACGCAACGCCCCTTTGGCTATTTAATGCTGGACTTACATCCCGCGTCAGACGATCGGTACCGTCTCTTCACCAACGTGTTACCGGAGGAAGGACCGACGGAGACCTATGAACGCCAAGCATGAGTCGACGGACCACCCCTTCGTCCGACGAGTTTCGGGACGATCTGGATTTCGACGTCTTGACTTGGGAGAATGAACTGGCGCGAGAACAGGCACGACAAGCGCGGAGACGCCAAGGAGGCCGGCAACGGGACTTATCGGAACGTCTGGAAGGGCACACCACGCCTTTGGCGGTAGGTGTGGGACGGTCCCCCCTCGTCACGCCGACGGGGGTACGGGATGCCTTGGCACGGGCCATGGACCTCTCGGGGATTCCCACAGCCCCGCCGGCCGGGGTAGGCGTCGCGCCCAATCTGGTGCCCCCCAGGGCAGACCTGCCCAGTGCGGAGACCATCCGGACCGCGGCCCGGGACTTGCCGTCACCCACGTTTAGTCCCCGACAAATTGGGGTCATGGAACAGATTCTTCGAAACGAGGTACCCGAAGATCAAATCGATGCCCTGTTGGACTCGGTGGGACTCGACAACAACCAATTGGCCGATTACATGGCCGCACGCCCCCCGACGCCCGCACGCCCCCCGACGCCCGCACGCCCCCCGACGCCCGCGCTCACCACCCCACAACGCGATGTCATGGAACGGATTGCCCGAGGGAATTTTCGTCCCGGGCAAATCGAGGCGATGTTGAGGGCCGCGGGTCTCACCAAGGACCAATTACGCGACTATGTCATGAACCGTCCCGCCACTCCCCGGACCCCTTCACCACCCCGGGCACCGCGAGGGCGAGGGCGAGGCCGAGGTCGAGGTCGAGGCCGGGGACGCGGCGGGGTGCCTCCCGGAGGGGGCGGGGGCGACGACGATGGAGGCCCGCCTGGGGGTGGCGGCGGCGGTGGAGGGGGCCGTCGTGGCCGTGGGCGTGGGCGTGGCCGTGGCACGCCCCCTCGACGACGAGCGCGTATGAATCAAGACGAATTGCGACGCCAGATGGACCTGTTGGCCGAAGATGCCCGTCAACGGTCCGTGGGGCGCCGCATTGCTGGCATCACGCATACCAATACCGTCACCACCGTCTACAAGGATGGAGGAGAACCCGAAGTCTATCGCACGTCCTCGCGGTTGTCCACGCCCAACACGGTATAAAAAAAGCACGGAGACGTCCTGGGACGACCAAACGTCCAGATGCCACGACGGAAACGACGCGCCCGTCGACGACGATCGCAACGAGGCGGCGTGTCGCCGGCCCTCATCACGGGGATTTTCAAGACGGCGCATAAGACCACCCAAGCCATGGGGGAGCGTCAACCGAAAAACGCCGAGAAGATCAGTCAAAAACGACGAGCCGAGGTGGCGAGTGGCAAGCGCAAAAAGTACGCGGGGGAATCGTTCAACTGTCCCATTATGTGACGCTATAAAAGGGGGACCAGGAGGGGGACGCTCTATCACACGACACCATGGTTCGACGACGCCGACGACGAGTCAGCTATCGACGCAAACGCCGTCGCCGCTACCAACGAGGAGAAGGGCTGCTTTCCTTTCTCGGGCCTCTCGCCGTGGTCGGGGCCAAGATCCTTGGCCTGTGAAGTATAAAACAGAGGTCGTGCCCGAGCCCGTGCCATTGGCAACATGGTCCGACGCGGACGGAGACGACGACGACGACGCTGGCAACGAGGCGAAGGGGTGCTCTCCCTTCTCATGCCTCTCGTCAAAGTGGGGGCCAAGGCCATTGCGACCGGGGCGTTGAGTGGCGCGGCCGGCTGGGGGGTCAAGAAAGCCTTGGGGGCCGTCACGCGCAAGAGACGTCAACTGACCCCCGCGCAGCGGGCGGCCAACCGGCGCGTGGTCGCCAACATGCGCCGTCGATGGCCAGGGTTAGTCGTGCAGTAACTCTATAAAGACTCCCTCGAACGTGTCCCAGGGAACACGACACCATGGTGCGACGCTTACAACGACAACTGCTGTTTTTGCGGAGCGTGTTGCGCGAAGCCGACCAGCAGGTGAGACGGGAACGATTGCAGCACGCCAATGCCGATCAAGTCAATGCCATCAGTGAATTGGTGATGAACACCTTGAAAGGGAATGTGACCGTCTCGCCTCGACTCTTGGATCAGTTGCGTCCGCACAAGCAAGCCTTGCGCGACATGGCGCGTCGCAAGCATTCCATAAAACGGCGACGGCAGGTCATGATGACTCAAACCGGGGCGGGCATGTGGCACGCTTTGGATCGCGTGTGTCGTTGCCTGTCAAGATGAGTCATGGACCGTACCAGAAAAAGTACGTGGTGTCCCCGGCGGACATGGAGCGGTTGGTGGACCATTACAAAGGCGCGTTGATGGAGAATTCGCGGTTGAACCATGCCGCGCGGTTGGCGGCCAAACAACACGTCTTGCTGGCCTCCCCCAACATCCCGCCGGCCACCAAGAAGATCCGCGTCAAAGCCCTGGGACCCGCGGTACGTCGAGCCACCAGACGCGTGCGAACCATGTCGTTGCCAGGGGCCGGAGGGGCGGCAGCGGGGGCCGACGACGACGGCGACGAGTTTGCCCAAGGGCCCATGGAGACCTTCTTGAAAACACTTATAAAAAGCAGCACGCCCCCACCCAAGGCCACACCCAAAGGCAAGCCGAAAGTCCCACCCAAGCCGAAGTTCTCGACCAAAACGCCCAAGACACCCATTTCGGTGCCGTTACCGGACGACGATTGGGAAGAGGAATTGGCGGAGCCCATTCCCAGTACGTCCAAGAGCAAAGGGAGTGCCACGTTGAGCAAAGGCAAGTCGCCTCTCTCGGTCTCGAGACCCCCCTTGACCGTCAAGAAACCCAGTCGATTTGGACAGGCGGCCAAAGAGGGCAAGAAACTGGCCAAGGAAGTATTGAAGTTGAAACGACAACCCGGCTGGAGTGAGTGGGGAGAAAAGGTGCAGCGGAAACTGCATGGCAAGGACTACTAGACGCCGCCGACGCCGCACGTCGCGCCGTGGCCGCCGCCGCCGCATGGTCGGTCGAGGCTTGGACGTGCAAAAATGGTTGGGCAAGACCGGCATCGAATTTCATTGGCCCGGGTACCAATACATGGGCCCAGGCACCCATTTGGAGAAACGCCTGAAGCGCGGGGATCCCGGCATCAACCGATTGGATCGCATTTCCAAACAACACGACATTGATTATTCTCGCGCGCGCAATCTCCAGGACAAGTGGAACGCCGACGACAAGATGATTCGGGCCATCACGAACCTCCCGGGAAAAAAGACTTGGACCGAAGCCTTCGTCAAAAAAATCATGCAAGCCAAACGCAAATTGAAACTGTAACGTGTTTATTGAGGCAAAGACTTACATGTGGTTGATCTAAAGTAGAGTTCTAGTGACCAAAAAAAATAAAGGTGTTTTTTGTCAGTGTACGGTTTACATCTCAGTATTTTTTTGGGGGGGTTCATGGCGTCCTACTTGAACATTGTTTTTTACAACACATCACACTTGTCCCTAGTTCCCGTCCTTGGCTCCTTGGGAGCTTCCCTCATGACAGTCGGTCCAGTCCACGGGTTCCGACCATTCGGCGGGCATCATCACGTACATGACCTCGGTGGGGGCCAACCCCACATCTTTCTGGGTGGGGCATTCACGCAACAGGGCTTGGCATTCGTCACACCGTCCGTACACTTTAAACACGGGTCGTTCACAAAGCGCGTCGTCGGGCACGATCTCGGCTTCAGCTAATAAGATCTTCAAGAAATCGAAGGCAGGGTGGATCTTCACGGCGGTCGGTAAAGGCAACATCTCCTTGGTGAGGCCACAGCAAATCATCGCCCGTAATTCGATGGGTTCCGGGGGCGGCAGGGTCTGGGTCTGGGGGTCCCATTTCGTGAGGTACGTGAAGATGCCCAACAGTCTCTTGCTCACTCGATCGGAATTGCCCGTGGTCATACATCGGAGCAGCGCCGGCAATTCCTTGCTCAACAGGGTAAAACACCACGAGGCAGGGGACGGCAAGCAATGGTGGGAAAACATCCGATACATCCACTCGCATTGTGCCTGGGATTCGCTCTCGATGCGAACGCCATCTGTAAAAAACAAAAAAGTTCAGTCCGAGTCGGGCGGTGCCGATTTGCCCACCCCATAATAATGGCAATCGCACACCCACCCGCTGTGGTGGTAACACTCGGCCGAGTCTAACACGGGGTGAGGCCCTCCACGTTCTCGCTGGGTCAAAAACGAATGCACGTTGGTCCGTTGCGACTGTACCAGTACAAACACTCTGCATAATAACCAAATGCAATGACAAGGCGCTCGCGGCCAGGTGTGTGCGTGACGTAGAGGGTAAGGGTGCACCACGCGTTCTAACGTACCTCGTGCCACGTCCGCGCCTTGGTGCACGGAACAATAACATCTCGCCTCGTTGCCCACAATCTTCAAGCACGACGCCATGAGGAGTTAGCCGGTGTCAGAACAGGAACCAAACATGAACAACCAAGGGACCCAATGAGACAGTGAGCCTTGGCAGTGAAAATGCAGCGGGCTTTCCCCGGCTCGCTATATACCCACCTAGGACCTCGGTCCCGGGCTCTCTCGACCCACCCTCCACAGAGGGGGGATGGGGGGGTATCCCCCCTCTTTTTGGGGGTGGTTAGAGGGGGGTCCCATTCATGAGACCCCTCTTCCCACACCATAAAAGGACCTCGGTCCACCCATCGACTCCAAACGCAATCTTCATGCAGTCTTACATGATATGGTGTGGCCTTTTACTGTGGAGTCTTGTCTTCTGTGCGCGAGGGAACTGGTCCGAGCCGTCATCCGTACCCCCTGTTGCCACGTGCTGGTCCATAAAACCTGTTTGTACGCGGCCTTGGCCATCACTCCGTCCCGTCCGACCCCCACGTGCCCTCACTGTCGACAAGCGTTGGGTCTGGCCCATTTTCGACGCTTGTGTTGGCGTTTGTCAGGTAAGTGGAGTCCATGGTTTGAATGTCCCCTTCCCCCTGTGTCCCCCTCACGCTCATTCTTACCATGGGGTTTACTTACAGAGCATGGATCCACCACCGCCACCACCGTCTTCCGCTGGTCCTCCCGACGACCACGACGAACGGGTAAGTGGAACCCATTGGTTTGAATGTTTCCCTCGCCCCTGTCACCCCTAGCTCATTCTTCCTTTGTTCGTTCCACTTAGGGGCCACCACGACCACCACCACGATCGTCACCACGCCGCGACGCCAGGCCATGGCAGGTAAACGATGGTTTTTTTTTTTTGTTCACCCACGGGGAAAACCGACTTGGGCCGTGATGTGAACCTGAGCCCACCCCCGGTTTGGTCGAAGACAAACCGGGACAAGTCAGTCCCTCTCCGTTCTTTCTCGACTCGATGAGGATGTCTTGTGTGATGGAGACCTTGTGCTCCACAGGATCCGACACCTCATTTTTTTTCCCTCCGTCTCGCTTTGCTGAATTTGGGTCGTCTTCCAGTAGGGCTGTGATACCTGGCAGCAGGTGGAGTCCACGTTGCCCCCTACCCCCTTTTCCCTTACGGGCAGGTTTTCTGGTTGGCACCTGTTTTAGAAGCTGTCTCTGTTTTTTTGGTATTTTTGTATTCTGGCCGGTTCTTTCTCCTAGGAGGAGCAGGTTTTCGCTCTTGAACTTTCTTGGCTGTCCTCTTCCACTATTTTCTTCGTGCTAGACAACCACTCTTTCGTTTTGCGCCACTTGGGTTAGGGTTAGGGTCTCCTTTCTTGATCGTCTCCTAGCTTGGTGATCTGGAGGTCTTTGGCGATGGGAGAAAAGTCATCTCCTCTGTTTGGACCGTTTGCCTTTGTCTTTGCTTTTTTTCAGCCCTCCGCGGTTTCCTGGAACGTTGGACGTGGCCCTCTGGGACCATGAAGGTCCAACAGCTCGGACTCGGACCTACTCGAGGGAGTTAGGGTGCATTCCTTGCCCAGAATCCAGTGACAGCAAGACCACCGAGACAGACCTTCCTGGCCGACCTTGGACAGGACGCCGCCTGTTGGTGCTCCCTTGGTTGCCGAGGGGTGCATTTCCTGAGGCCGGGGAAGAACGAGTGTTGACAGACCCACCTACCTGAGCAAGCAGTTCTGACGCCGGGCAAGAACGCACCGACCTACTTGAGCAAGCAGTGTTGATGCTGGGAAAGAACAGAGCCACCTGACAAGCATGGTTACTCCAGACATCCACTGGAGTGTTCACTTGGATCTGGTAACAGGGCCACCTGAAACCACGGACGACGATGAAATCCAAGGCCTTGGAAGAATGCTGTTGGATAGCTTGGAGTCATCCCTTGGGATCATTTTGACGAGGCTGTTGGAGAAAAGCCATGGGCGCCAAGAAATCCTTGCAGTTCTCCCTGTGGGACCACACCCTTGTTGCCCTTCTGAAGTTGTTCGCCGAGCAGAAGTCGTCCAGGTTCGAGGTGTTGAAGGGCTGGAGTTGGCTTGCCATTGCGGTTGCCATGGTGCCTAGAGAAGTGGTTTCGTCTGACAGACCTCGCGGTGGAGCACCACCACAGAGGATAGAGTCTCTGTCGTCGGCGATGACCCTCCGGGAATGCGTGTGTGAAAAATGGGACGCGTGTGTGAACCAGATGGACGTCGCAGGGCAAACAGTGACAGGTCCCCAACTCGACCTCACAGCCTGACCAAGTGGACTGGGCACTGACACTCTGCCTCAGTGAGTTGCCGGCTACCCCATCGCGGTCGACCTTGGAGGCCCCCTCTGTCTTTGGCCTGTGGTGCTGTTGCCTGACTGTGTGGAGTCGACGGTGCTGTTGCCTGACTGTGTGAGGGTCGTCGGTGCTTTCCTCACCAAGACACATCCTGTTGATTGGCTTCTTTGGTGACTTTTTTTGGGGAGAGCCTCCATTCTCCAGGCCGTCTGGATCCATCCCCTGATGAGTCCTCGAGCACGTGACGAACGATGTGCGAAACATCGGCTTCTGTGGAGTACTTCTTGGATGGTTGCCTGGGCAAGTCGTCTGTTTGTGCGCTCTCGCCCTTGTTTCCATAGCTTGCCCTGAGGGAAGAAATGGAAGTGGTTCGGTCACACCCACACAGAGAGAGACGAGTCGAACGCGTTGTGTTTGGGGGAACACTGTGGTCCCAGAACTCCCTTCTCCTCCACAACGAGCAAGACCTTTCCATAGCCATTCCATACAGACCCCAGCAAGTCCCTTTTCCATCGCCAAAGGCGTGCAGACCCAAGCAAGTCCATTCCACCTTTCGAGGGGCGTCCACATCACCTTGGGTTTTTTTGGGTGGACCATCTGTTCCAGCCTTTCTTCATCATCGTTTGGTGGTTGGACTGCTTGTTCTACCGATTCCCTGGTCCAAAACCCATGGTTCCGTCACTGGCACAGGAAGCCATCGCGTTTCACTGCCACAGGGTTCCTGATTCATTCCAGTTGCCCCATTGCGATGGATTCGTGGAAGTTCGAGATCCATTGGACTTGGTCAGAGCTCCATTGGTTTGTTCGATATCGGGCGTGTTTTCTTCTGGAAGGAGAGAAGGTCTTGGGAGATTTTCCTGGGCTTTGCAAGATCCTGCACGAAACCACCCTCCTGGGATGCCCGTCGTGCATACCTGTCTTTTTTTCCCTACTTTTGTAGGGTCAGGTTTGTCTTGGCTGTACTTTGGGTGAAGGATGGAAGCTATTGGTCGACGATGGTCTCTGATTGTTCACTGTTGGGCGGCCGGGATCTGATGCTTCACGTCGGATCTGCCGAGAGCTGATTCTTCAATGGTGGTCTGCCGGATGATAGAAGGGTGATTCTTTCAATGTCAGTCAGCCGTGGGTTACTGTGACAAGAAAAGAGTCCGATTTGCTGTCAAGACCTCTGGTCTCAGCCCTCAAGCTCTGAGATGGACGATCTCCATTCCTTATCATCAGCAGCATGTTTTTTGGCTTGGAGTTCACAAGTTGGAATGCATGGGCAAGTTGGAGTGCATGGATGTGAGTGGTTTGGACTTCCCCGTTCGAGGCCTCTCTCTCTGAGACGCTCTGTTCATGACGCTGGTTTCGTCGGTGGAAGGGATCGATCGGACAACCCTCTGCTTCTTTGGATTTGAGGGCACTTTTTCTGTTAGGAGTCGCTGCTTGTCTCGGTCCACTCTTTGGCGGTGATATCAGGTGAGGCTCACTGGGACTTGGTCAGGGTCCCGAGTGAACTTGAAAGGCTGGAGAGCTTCACCTGACTCTGGTCAGCTTGTTGAGATATGGACTCAGATCGGCTGGCCGAGGTGTCTCACGGCGACACTCGTGTTCAAGGTGGGTTTCTTCTAACCGACTTTCAAGGTAGGTTTCTCCTAACTGACGTGTATCCCTGGGAATGGAACGGGCAGGCACTTAGGTGTGTAGGCTGCTGCTAGTCTGGGCATGGACGGGAGTGGATTGTAGCTGGGAAATGCTGAGTCTGCCCTTCCACCGTCACCTGCACTAAGACGTTCCTGGGGAAAGGTCCTGGTCTGCCACAAGGGTCTTGGTGGTGTGTTCTGCGTGTCAGGTCCGGATGTTTGTCAACCGAAAGGGCCGGTCTACCAGCTGGAGAATCTTTGGGTGCAATTGGCCTCTCAGTCATTCCTGGTTGGACCACCCCCAGTTTGTACTGTGAGTCACTCTTCGGCCCTCCTTGGTCTAATCTCTTCCCCCTCTTGTCCCCGAGTGGTGCCCCCACCTAGTCTGCGTCCTGTTTCCCTACCCCATTCACCTTCCTCCATCTTGCTCCCCCCTCTCTCCCCATCTTTTTTTTTTGTCCCTTCACACCCTCTAGGCTTTCCTCTTAGGGTTCCTTCTCACTTGTCTCCATCTGTCGTTCCATCCACTGATGCATTGTCTTTTTCTCAGGGACTAACTTGTCTCGGTTTGTTTTTTCTCAAACCTTTCAGGACCCCTCCAGCGAGTCGATCCCGGACAGCGACGAATACAACAGTCGACGCCAATTGCAGTGCGACGAACGTCTGCCGACCACCAGCAACAGCAGCGACGACGACGAAGCCTGTCTGCAAGCGCTGCAAGCCGCCGAAGGGCAATCCGGGGGCGGACTGCAGTTCCAGCTCACCCCCCACACCGTCCGTCACCGCCCCTCGTTCGGCGTCACCTGGCAAACGTTCCGGGGACGCTTGCAAGGCCAACCCAGCTCGGGCGACGCCTCGGAGGAAGTGATTCGCGCCCTGGGCCAAGCCATCCGAGACCAATCGCAACCATGGCACGACGACGATTATTTGCAGATCTACCTGGGATCCAACCGCTTGGCCAATAATTTTACCAGCGCCCGCGTACGAGTGAGAGATTGGCGCCACACGCAAGGGCCCGCGCGGCATCTGCTCGACCAATTGACGGCCCTCTTGAACTCCAACGAGAACTTTGCCATGGACGATACCTTCGTGGTCGACTTGACCTACGTGCGCCCACCGCGCGGCACGGGCCGTCGTAAACTCGGGTCCGACGCCTTTGCCAATATGGTCAAGAGCAAACATAGTTGTATCGAGATCACCAACAAGGACGATCTCTGCTGCGCCCGAGCCCTGGTGACGGCGCGAGCCTACCAACACAAAGATCAAAGTGCCCTCCACCTGAGCGAGTACACGACCCTCCGGCACGGGGGAGCCCTCCAAACGACCAAAGCCCGCGAACTGCATCGATTGGCCAAAGTGCCCGAAGGGCCTTGCGGGTTGCCCGAAATACGCGAGTTCGAAAAAGTGTTGCCCGAGTACCAACTCATCGTGGTCTCGGCCGATCACGGGAATGCCATCGTGCATTGCGGCCCGACCGCCCTGCACCCACTCATCCTCTTAGTCCACCAGGGCCATTACGACGTCATCACCAAATTGAACGCCTACTTTGGCGTGAACTATTTTTGCTTACGGTGCCGCAAAGGGTACAAGACCAAGGACTTTCGGCATCATCGATGTCCCGGCTTCAAGTGTTACTGTTGCCAACAAACGGACTGCTCGGACTTTGCCACCCACCCTGCCCGAGACGCCGCCGCCGAACTGTGTCCCCATTGCCATCGCCGTTTCTTTGGCCCTCGGTGCCTCGAACTGCACACCATCCGGTCTCCCAGCGGCGCGAGGGTTCACCCGCTGACCTTCGACAACGTGTGTGCCCAACTACGGTGTTGCGGGCATTGCGGACGCACCTTCCAGAGCTACCAGGCCTTTCTCAGCCACCTCTGCGGCTATCAACCGTGCTACAATTGCGGGCTCACGGTAGACGTGTGGGACCACCAATGTTTCATCCAGGCCATCCCCTTACGTCGAGGCCCCAAACGCAAACACGCCGCCACCACCAGTGCCGGCCAGCCGGGACCCGTGCCCGAGGAACAGGCCGTCGTCAAAATCTTTTTCGATTGCGAGTGCATGCAGGAAGGCGGGGAGGCGCATCGCGTGAACCTGGTGTGCGCCGAGACCAGTCTGGACGATCAACGCTACCAGTTTCCATCCATGCAAGAGTTCATGGCCTGGGTGTGGCACCTGAGAGTGACGGACCCCGGACGCCGCCCGTTCGTGGTGATCGCCCATAATTTCCAAGGGTACGACGGGTACCTGTTGCTCGAGGAACTGTACCGACAAGCGGTGGTGCCGTCGCAGATCGTCAACGGGGCCAAACTCCTGAGCGTCGCCATTCCCGGGGGCATCAAATTTATTGACAGTCTGAACTTTTTTCCCATGGCCCTCGCCTCGTTTCCCCAGACTTTCGGCTTGCAGGAAGAAGCCAAGGGGTTCTTTCCCCACTTCTTTAACATCCCCACCTTGCAGCAGTACGTGGGGGCCATGCCGGCCCGAGAGTATTACGATCCCGACGGCATGAAACCGGCCCGTCGCGCCGAGTTCGACCGATGGTACGCGGAGCAAGTGGCGTCCCATCGCGTGTTCAACCTGCAAGTCGAACTGCTCAAATACTGCCAGTCCGACGTCCGGATCCTGAAACAGGCGTGTACCCTCTTCGAGCGCGAATTCAGGGGTATTTGCGGGTTCGACCCCTTCGAACAATGCATCACCATCGCCTCGGCGTGCAACGTGGCCTACCGTCAGCATTGGATGCGGCCCCGAACCCTGGCCGTCGAACCCCTGCACGGCTGGCATCCGCAGATCCGTCAATCGAGAGCCGCCTTGGAATGGTTGTACCACCTAGAACGCATCCTACCCCCACCCACGGACGGGGAACCGCGCCTACGTCACAGTCGGAACGGAGGGGAAGTGCTGTTCCGGATCGGCGAGCATCGCTACCACGCCGACGGCTACGACCCGCGCACCGGGTTCGTGTACGAATTCTACGGCTGTTTCTACCACGGGTGCCCCGAATGTTTTCCCCAACGACACCAGCGGCACACCAAACTCGACGGGGCCACGCCCCACGAACTGTACACGCGCACGGTCCAACGGGCCGAACACATTCGTCAAGGCGGTCACGTGATGGTGGAAAAGTGGGAGTGCGAGTGGGACGCCCAAAAGAGGGAGGATCCCGAGTTGCGCCTGTGGGCCGACACCCTGGATCTGGTGACGCCCCTGGATCCCCGCGAGGCTTTTTTCGGTGGACGGACCGAAGCCGTGCGAGCCCACTGTCAGGCCCAGCCGGACCAACACATCTTCTACGACGATTTCACGTCGCTGTACCCGTGGGTCAATAAGAATTGCAAATACCCCGTGGGTCATCCCGTGATTCACACGCAGTTCACCTGCCAGACCCCCGAAGACTGGGACCGACTGGTGCGCCATCAATCGTACGGGTTGGTCCAATGCCGCGTCCTGCCGCCTCACTACCTGTTTCATCCCGTGCTGCCCGTCCGCGTGGCCGGCAAGTTGTTGTTTCCCTTATGCGTCCAATGCGCCCGAGACCAAGTGCCCCTGCCCTGGACGGAACGCACCCACATCTGCAACCACACCCCTCGAGAACGAGCCTTCGTGGGGACGTGGTGCACGCCCGAATTGGTGCTGGCCCTGGACCAAGGGTACGTGATCCTGCACATCTACGAACTGTGGAACTTTCGTACGACCTCCACCACCCTGTTCAGGGATTACATCAATACCTGGATCAAGGTGAAACAGGAAGCCGACGGCTGGCCCTCGCCCGAGGTGGCCAAAGATCCCGGCTTGCAGATCGAGTACCTGGAAGAGTTTCGACGCGTGGAAGGGGTGATCCTCGACCCGGCCAAGATCGAACGCAACGAGGGTCGACGCACGTTGGGCAAATTGATGGCCAACAGTTTCTGGGGCAAATTCGGCCAACGCACCAACAAGACCCAAGTGACCACCTGCAAGGACCCCGAGACCTTCTTCGACCTCTTTCTGGACGGCGAACGCGACATCCATCGCATCCTGCCGGCCGGCGAACAGATGATCGACGTGTACCACTCGTTCAAAGAAGACGTGGGCGAACTGGGTACCAACACCAACATCTTCGTGGCCGCCTTCACCACGGCCCACGCGCGCGTCAAACTGTATCACGACGGGCTGCTGCCCCTGCACACCCGCGTGCTGTACATGGACACGGATTCCGTGGTGTACCTGGCCACCCAAGGCGAGACCCACCTGCCGCGTGGACGGTTCCTGGGTCAATTCAAAGACGAACTGAAAGGCGACGTCATCGACGAATTCGTGGCCGGCGGACCCAAAAATTACGCCTACCGCACCCGTTCGGGCCAAGAATGTTGCAAGGTGCGCGGCTTCACCCTGGACGCCCGGGGACAAGCCGTCCTGAACTTCGAGAGCGTCCGAAACCTGGTGCAAAAAGACATCGACGAGCCTCTCGATCGTCCCAGAACGCTGTCCGTCGACAACCCCCATCACATCGTACGGAACGTCACCGACAAGACGCTCCATTCCGTGCGGCAACTCAAGACCTACTGCATGGTCCAAGACAAACGGGTGCTGGAGGCCACGACCGGCATGACGTACCCCTACGGCTATCGGCCCAGTCAGGACATCGTGGACGACATGGTGTTGTCGGTGCTGTTCTCGGACATAGACTCTCCCTTAGAAGACTATGAGGAGGACTTGCCTTTGGTTGCAGAACCGTGCCAATGAAAAATAGAATGGGACGCCCCACACCACTAGGGTCGGGCACACGTTCCCGCTTGTAACACGTTAGGGTTCAAGTGCAATAAACCTGAGTTTGAACACTGTGCAAAAAAATGTGTTTATTTTTTTTTTCCTTTTTTTGAATTCCCTAGGGAATACCCACGTGACTGTCCGGGGGGACCTCGACCTTGCCCCACCCTAGGGTTAGGGTCAGGACCCAGGGGAACGCCGTTGACCCCCCAAAAACACCACTTTCTTGAATGCGCATGCGCCCTCGCGAATTCTCTCTTAGGGTTCCCACATGGACGAGACTTCACCTTCGTCTTCCAATATAAGAGCCCTTAGGGTTAGAGTGAGGGTAACAGGGCTCTAGGGTTAGGGTTACAGGGGCCACACTATAACGTGACACCCTTTTACAACACGTCATCACCCCTATGACGTCACTCATTCACTAATGAGTGATTGACAGCTCATTAGCGTGTTTAAATGGACAATTAAATCACTAATTATGATTGACAGGTCACATGACCTCTTGCTGCACGCTGATTGGTCCATTTGTACCACGTGACCTATATCCGGCTTTCTGATTGGTCGAGCCCGTAGTGGCCCCCTTTACTACTTGTATGAAATTCCACTTTTTCATTAAAGCTTCTTTTTTATAGACACTAAGGGCTGGTATTGTGTCACGAAAGGCAATATTTCAATCTTTTTCTTCCTGGCTGTTTTTTTTTTCAGGAGCGCTGCCTTCCTTTCTGTGAGTTTTACTTCTAATAGCAATTTTCTTTCAAAGTTGTGTGGCTAGCCTCTGTCCATCAAGCGTTTTGAAATCTGAAATACTTCCTCAGAGGAGTTTGTTCGTAGGATTCTCAAGGCTTCTCGTTTGTCAAACAGGCGCTTTAACAATTGGTGGGTGATAAGAGGTGAAAATGTATATACTGTAAGGTTTCCGTTTCAAATGCGTCTTTACGTCAAGGATAGCTTTTTCTCATCCTTTCGCTGAATGTTGTACCTTGGTATACAACCGTTTCTGAAAAGAATGTCTCATTTTCAGATATTTTGCCGTGAATTAATTCATAGGAGGGCATGTAAGTTTACTTGTTCCGCGAAGAAAGCTACGATGTCCTATAGGGAAAAAATGTCATTTATGTAGCGTTTTCAAACAGTTGGTTTAAAGACGGTTTTGCTTAAACTTTGTGTTTCAATATGTGCCATGAAAATGTTGGAAAGGAAACTGCTGTCTTTGTGCTCATCGCGGTAACGTGGGTTTGTACTGATAGTTCTTTACATTAAACGGGAAAGAATTTTCTTTGAGGATTAATCTAAGCAGAAAACGTTCGGTTTTTCCACCTTTTACTTTTCAATAAAATTTATAAAGTCGGTAGCATATTTAAGGAGTGACTTTGTGATTTTGATATTGGCTGTAGCAATGTACCTGTATCAACAACAAAAAAGGGAAATTCTTTCCCTTAGGCCATCTGATGAGTCAAATTTAAAGAGGTTACTTCCTCGAGCTAACGGTTGGAATAAATACAATGCTCTTTTTTCTGGAAACCAAATATTGATAATATCAGCCCATGTCGGTAGTCAGTTAGTGTTTTTCCTGTCGGTAGTCGCTAATTTTTTACTCATTTTGTCGGTAGTCAGCAATATTTTTCGCCCTTTGTCGCTAGTCGGTTAACCCCATTCACACCCTCATGTCAAGCTCGATGGAAAAGCAAACGGTCGCTCTCAGTGGTTCTGCATGGAACTAGTGAAACGAAATGGACTGGAAAACTCAAACTAACGAATTTTACATTATAAAAGGGAGACAAAAATTCGCAGGGAAGCGATTCAGTCTCAGTGGTGTTTCAAATCAGCTTAAGGTGGCTCGATACAGTTTTTCAGGGCCAATACCTCCCAAGTTTGAGCATAAACTACGTCGCCATAAACAAAGTTTTGTAAATATTGCCACCCCAGTTGTATTAGATAAAGATGAAAATTTGTTGTGATCAGGGTTGCAACGGCATCGGAGTTGTCATAGCAACGAAATGACGCTATTACCTATTCTACTTGCAGCAGTATACCTCGGCACTGGGAACTGTTCTTCCAAAATCGTTCACGGAAGCTTTTTCCTCCAATAGCGGCCTCGATGTTCGTGAAGTTTAAGCGTAATCTGTAAGAGCGTTATTGAGATATTTTGGGATGAAGTTTTTGTGGTTAGAAACACAGTAAAAAATGGACAATATTGTTGTTTGGCCGTTATCTGTAGAAAATGAAGCGCTTTTTAGATGCAATTTCGCCTCGTAGTAGTTTCAATCTTTTTAAAAACGTGTGTGAAAGATCATGGAGCCGATTGCCAGAAAGAAGGGTTTTATTAACATGTATAGAAGCACTCTGGTTAGCAGTTTTGTAAACATTTTGGTCTTCTTTAACAAATTAGCGAATAGTTTTTAAACCGCTCGATAGATTTTTTTTTTTAATTTAATATTCTTGAGATTAACCTTTCTTTTATATGACCTTTTAGTTTCAAGATTATTGATACATTGTAAGGCAGTAAAATAAGGGCTACAATTCGTTACTTTTTTATCGGACGTTTCATTATTACAGGGGAAAGCCTCTCATTATTCAAGGCATTGTCTCCAAGTTTCATTTTCACGTGAACAACAATAACTAACAATACATTTGACATATGCAAAAATGCTAGCTATTGTTATGCGCGAAAATATGAAACTTGGGGACAATACCCTGAATAATGAGAGGCTCACATTTGTAAACACAAAATTTCTGCCAAAATATTGGCGAATTGTAGCCCTTATTTTACTGCCTTACAATATATCAATAATCTTAAAACTAAAAGGTCATATAAAAGGAAGGTTAATCTCAAGAATCTTAAATTTTAAAAAAAATCTATCGAGCAATTTAAGACTTATTCGCTAATTTGTTAAAGTAGACCAAAATGTTCAAAAACCGCTAACAAAAGCGACTCGATACATACTAATCAAATCCTTCTTTCTAGCAATCATCTGGAGCTATCTCCACGGTCTTTCACACACGTTTTAAAAAAGATTGAAACTACTATGAGGTGAAATTGCATGTCAAAAGCGCTTCATTTTCTACAGATAACAGCGAAATATCAAGATTATCCATTTTTTACCGTATTTCTAACCACAAAATCTTTATCCTAAAATATCTCGATAACGCTCTTACAGATTTCGCTTAAACTTCACTAACATCGAGGCGGCTATTGGAGGAAAAAGCTCCCGTGAATGATTTTGGAAGAACAGTTCCCAGTGTCGAGAAATACTTCTGTAAGTAAAATAGGTAATAGCGTCATTTCGTTGCTATGACAACTCCGATGTCATTACAACCCTGATCATAACAAATTTTCATCTTTATCTAATACAACTGTGGTGGCAATTTTTCCAAAACTTTGTTTATGGCGACGTAGATTATCCTCAAACTTGGGAGGTATGGGCCTTGAAAAACTGTATCGAGCCACCTTAATAAGGATTATTTTACGGGTCAATTTATGGTTTTCTTGAAGGTCATCACTAAACCAGCATTGAAAGATCGACCGTTGTTTAGCCTGCGAGCAAACACTCCATTTGGGGGATAAAAACTACTCGCGCTTGTTGGATATGAGATGATTACAGCCATCTCATATCCAGGAAACTCATATCCAGACAGCCTCATATCCATACTCATATCATCTATCCAGCCAACTCATATCCACTCGTGGAACAATTGTTAAAGAGATGCGAAAACTAGAAGAACAATGAGCCAGCGATCCCGTTTTTCCAGCACAATTTCCCGTAATGTTCGATGGAATTATTGTGGAAATAGTGATCCCTTAGGGCTGCTTGATTTTGGAATTTTACGTAGTAGTTAAACGCTCATTTGTATCTCGGCTCAGGTTGTCCAGAGGGCTGGAAAGAATTTGAATCTCTTTGCTACTTTTACGTCGACAAAGGTAAGATGGCGATGAGTCATGCAGGGCCAAGAAGAATGCAAGCAATTAGGAGTCACCCTTTCAGTTATCAAATCAGCCAAAAAAAACGACTTCCTTCTAAGTTTGATGGAGGACAACGGTGATCCATGGCTTGGGATGGAAGCATCCAATAGTTACAGCGAATTCAAAAGGCTGCCCATGTAGTGGATAGCATCGACCTAAAACAAATTTGGCGACCAAATCTTACCTGAAAACATGGGTTTGATGGGAATGCTCATTGTCGCGGGCTTACAAAGCAGGTTTCAGTCGATGCTATCAAGTTTACTTTTCCGTACTACAATGCATGGGTCTTGTAAAGCCGTGCATAATGACTTGTTAAGAGCAGACCTGAACAATATCGTTAATCTGTGTTCCATTTATACCAGAAAATGGTTTTGTGATGAGATTTACAGTGGCTACAGTGTGTAGGCTCTTAATCTTTGTATCTTATCTACTTTAGCAATCACTTAAAGACGTTCATTCTGAAAGCAAAAACGGGGCGAAAGTTAACTTACCGTAAAATTCCGAAAAAAAGCCCCGAGGCTTATATTTTTCGAAGGCCATTTCTGAGGGATTTATTTTTAGAGGGGCTTATATACGGAAGGAAAATTGCGTTTCAAAATCGGCTACGCTTATACTGGGAGGGAAATTTAAGTCTCGAAATTAAAGGGGCTAACTTTTTAAGTTGGAAGGAAATTTATGTCAGTAATTTGCAGAAAGTTTTTACTGAAACTCGCCTTGAGGACGTAGATCTTACTAAAACTCAGCCATGCAAGCACTTTATCTCTATGGAACGAGGAAATCCAAGCCAGGAGAGTCAAGAGAGAACAACGCGCCCAAACAGCAACATACCGTGACACTTTTTTAGTACAATTATTTGACACACGTAATAGTTCTTTGGCAAATGCAAAAATTTATGTGTTACTGTACAGTTTTTGCTTTGATTTATTTTGAATTTGAGGGCACTTCCCAAGCATTAGCCCCCAAGGGCTTATATTTGGCGGTAACTATAGCTTGCGAAGGAAATTAACCTATTTGTTACCAAAACCAAGCACTGAAGTTCTTCGCAAGTCCATTTGTTACAAAGCCGTATCTCTATGGAATTCTCTTGACAATTACATGCCGGCAATCTCAAGCAAAAGCTTATTTAAAAACTCTCTCAAACGCAGAACTTCATGCGAATAGCTTAGTTTATAGATACATATTTTCAAATAGGTTAGATCTTTTTCTAAATTTTAATTAGTTTTCAAGTTTTTTATTCATTTGTGAACTGTGTTTAATTTTTAAATACACGACCTCATCTGCTCCCCTGTAATTTTTATCGTGTTTAAATAATTAAATGTTTTTATTGTTGTTGTGCCCATGATCTGCCCCAGGGGGAAGGATTTGGCTCCTTTTTTTTACAGGAAATTCATAAATTGTCTACTAAAACATTGTGAAATATGGAAGAAAGGCCAATTTAAGCACTAAAAGCTGCCCCGATATCTCAGAATTAGAAGATAACTAGAGAAATTACTCAGAATGCAAAAAGTTGGCTGAAACGAATTCGGAAAAAGTTGCTCGAAACTGTACGAGAACTTGCCAAAAAGTTGCCGAGCAACTTGTGGAAAACCCTAGACCATGACTAATCGAGAAAAACAATGAATTTACCTTCTGCTTTGCTGTAAAAATTCTCAAAATAAAAAACTTCTGGACAATTCCGTTGCCAGGTTCTCAAGAGAGGTTCTTGGTTGGAAATGAAATATTTAAGACAATCGGTCATTATCAGGGATGGGTTTCCCCTATTTGCCTATAACCTTTGTTTTTTTTCTCGAGCTCGAAAGGTAATACTAATGAATGTCAAACAATAACAATATAATTGTACTTTTCAGTAAAGAAAACATCAACATCAGCGTTAACTGTACGCTTTTTCTTAAGGTCAATGACCTGCTTTTGTAAACTCATTAATAATTGCTACCATGGACAAAGGTTTGTATAGTGTTCCCAGTAACTTTGAAATTAGGTTTAAATTTCTGGAACCTTTTTGTTTGTCATGAGAACTAATCAAGCTTTAGATAGTGCCACTCAGTAGGAACGCGCGTGGTCTGCAATCTGTCAGTTAATAGTCTAGAGAAGGGAAAAGAAAGGAAAGGACAAACCACGGGCAAAGGACGAGGATTAAGAAGAGACAGGGAGCGAAAGGAAGAGCCTAAAACCGTTTTTGTCCCAAAGCCTCCTGTCCCTCTTAGTAGGCTTGCCAGGCCTGGGCGTTGTTTGCGATCAAATTGAAACACTCTTCTTCGTGTTTATATTACAGCCCACCATGCATGCAATATTTGTAGGAGAGGATGCAACAAAAGTTAATGAAATATCATTATGATAAGGAACAGCTGCCCAACTCAGAAGCAGCATGTTAGCGATTCTTCTTTTGTTTTATAATCATGAATTTTTAAGAGGATAAGAAAAACTAGTGAATATCTCCTTAAACATCTACTATCTCTCTCCCTCTCAGTCTCTTCCGCTTTTTCTGCCTTGCAAGCCATTCCACAAAGCAAGAAGAGAGTCATAACAGATGCTCATAGAGAAATTTATATGACCCATCTTGTAGTTTTATTTCCAGATGACAAAGAAGGCGTTAGTGTTGTTTATTTCAAACACTCCTTTTTCGGCATCATTTTTGTTCCTCTTGATGACACTGGTGTTTTTCGCAAACTTGGACAAAGCAAATACTTTAGACGCTCACCTGCGCAAAGCAAGGATTTTCAAAACTCTCGAAGGTAAGGAATGAATTAACGTTATTTGATAGAAGGAGAGATGATTGATTAGCGCAAACCCAACGTTTGAGAAACGTTTGAGAAATATGTCTTGGCATATGTACACAGTATTTTTCAAGGAGTTATAATAACTCCTGTAGTGGGGCTAATTTAACTCCTTACAGTGCAGTTATTTTTTTGGGAGTTATTTTAACTCCAAAAAGGAGTTTAAAGAACTCTTTTTCAGGAGTAAAAGTGACTCCAGTTATTGAGGAGTTAAAAAAAAACCAAAAAGGAGTTATCCTGTACCTAAACTTTTTACTCCACTTTCAGCGTTAAATTAACTCCAAAAGGAGTAAAAACAACCCATGTAAGGAGTAAAAATTACCCCATTTCGGAGTCATTTTAACTCCAGACTGAGAGTAATAAGAACTCTTTTTCAGGAGTAAAAATGACCCCAAATTCGGAGTTAAATTATGAGTTAAAGTAACCCCCAAAAAGGTGTTATCCTGCACCTAAAATTTTTAATCCATTTTTGGGGTTATAATAACTCCCTAAAAATTACGGTGTAGACATTTTTACTTCTATCTATATAAGTCCGTTGACCTTCGCGGTGTTATTACTTCAGTCTATGTCTTGGCACTATTTCTACGCTATTAATTATATCCCCATTTTTGCATAGTGTATTGTAATTTCTTTCCCTGCCTTCGACATAATGCATACTGATTACTTCTATTCTTGCCTTGCCGAAATAACTATTCTATTAGAACTATTTTTCTATCATTGATTCCAACAAGTGCCTCGGTGACAGCAAGCAAGGGGAATTCAATGGGCAATAATTTCTTATTCTATCACAGTCAGTGATCATGTGACAGCCAAGGAAATAAGATGTGTTCTGTTTGGAACTTTCAGGCTTTAAACTCGTTGGACAGGTATTGGAAACCTTGGCTGTTGACGAATATATCTGCGGACAACGATGCCTCAGAAATGAAAAATGCCTGTCTTACAACAGCCATTCTGATGATGACCATGACAACAACAAATGTGAGCTTAGTGATCAAAACAGACCGGATAAGCTTATTCGCAGCCCTGGGTTCACCTATCATATCAAAGATAAACATAAATTAAAAGTTCTACAATGGATTCTACTAAGGCAAATAATTAGCCACAAGTCCTATTTTGAGAAAGGTTGTCAAAAGGTATTGAGGGTGGTTTTGAATTCACTGTTCTTCAGGGAAATTTGAAAGAATGGCACGAAAGATCATGGACGTATGTTTGTCAGCGGAGCTCAGCGCTAATTAGGAAAACAACAAAAATAGATTCGACAGCTACAAAGTCACTCGTATTGATAATATTCCACATTACCTTTCGGGATTGTCGTGCATGTCGTGTGCACATTTTTTCCGACAACCTTTCTCGAAATCGCTCTATATGTTTGGATAAGTAAACAAATCAATGAAATATAGACTACACCGCCCGGGCATGAATCCTCACAGTGTGCGTTCTTTACCCCGGCCCCTTTCAAATTGATGAGGAAGAATGAAAGAGGCAACATCAACGTCTCTAATCGCAGCTGGTGCCCGACCCAAATGATACAAATTTGACGGTTGATTCAGAGATCAAACTTTTAAGATGTGGGACTCAATTCATTTTCACGATGTACAATGGTTTACAATTATCTCACCAGTGAAAATAAATTATAGCAATTTGTGTATTAGGTTCGGTACATTATAAGTTCGACGTAAACGAAGTCGCTCCACGGTCAAAATTACCAAGTGAGCCACTCGATCTCAATTCATGGATTGACCCAAATAAGAAATGTCGGACTCAACTGCATGATTCAAACGTCGATCTCCTCGCCATGTACTTACTGAAGGCATTAGATTGGGTCATATGAAAAGTTCGTCAGATCGTACTAATTGCAATTTTTCACGTACAAGAAAGCAGCAGATATGGTGCATTATTCTGCATTTTTTCAACCTACAGTTGGAAAAGGCTGGTATTCCTCGTGTCCTGGTGATTCCTGCAAAGACATCTATGACTCTGGCTACGCAAGAGGTGACGGAGAATACTGGATTGACCCTGAGAAAAATGGAAATCCTTTAAAAGTCTTTTGTGACATGACCAGAGCAGGTGGTGAGTATTGGTGTTCTATGGTTATCACAGAAAGGACTTACACCCTCAGATCAGGCTATAAGATGGATGACCTGGGGCCCGGTCATCCAGATCCTGAGATAAGGTGGGGGCCCGGTCTCAAAAAAAAAAAATTTTTTTTTGGCCCATCGGGCCTTAGTTTCGTCTAAAAGTAAAAGGGGGCGGGGGGAAGCCGGGTACCCAGGGCCCCTCCCCTAGATCCGACACTGCGTTGTTATTAAGTCGAGGAAATTTCATCACCACAAGTCTGTTCAGTGTGACACGACTAAAGTATTTTCAGCCGGAGAAAGGAATTGCCCTTACTCGTTATGATACCCCGAAACCTCCAGATAACATAGAGCTGTATTAAATTCATCATAAAACCAGAATAGAATATTCACTCAACATAAATTTCTAATGACATGGCTTGCTAGGGATTCCGTACAACTTGGTGTTGATGGTAAAAATTGAAAAATTGCCTAACTTAACGTTAAGTTTCATCTGTTTTAAGTGTTATTATAAATATTTTAGTCTGAAATGTCGTACGTCTCCATCCCCCTCACCCCCCACGGGTTAGCGGGTGGAGACCCCCCTATGGCATTTCCGGCTATTAATATTTTTTCAAACCAAAGAAATACGAAAGGTGACAGGCGTTTGGCAGTAACGAAGAGGAAAGAGGGAGACCGTATTTCCTCTGTCCCTCGATTAATCGCCCCCCCCCCTCACCCCTCCACCCCTCTCGCCATCTTCTCTTTCTTCTATCCCCTGCCTGTCAAGTTGAAGTGGAATCTGATCAAGTCATCAAAAAATGTTCAGTTCATTTGGTGTGATAATTTTTTTATTTAATGGAGTAATTAAAATATTTAAGGCACGACTTCCAGTGAGCAGTATGTGGAATAATCGCCCCCTTTTGATGCGAAAAAAGAAATAATCGCCTCCGACTGTTATTCGAGGAAATACGGTATTCTCGGGAAACACTGTGAGGAGCATTGTTTAACAGTTCAAAGAGAACGGCTGCCTATACTAGGAGACTGCAATCCCAGTCATAATTTGTTAAAACACTTCCGGAAAACATAATATCTACTTAGTCGTTTCAGGAATACACGTACTACTACCCTCCCCTTCCCGCAATATTGGTTTCACGCGTTTTCTTGGGAATAAACGTCTTCAAAATCAACATTGAAGGGGAAGGAAAGGAAAAATTAGCAAGCGTTTCAACAATAATGACCGGGAATGTAGCTTTTTCCTCTCTTCTCCCTACCATGTCCTTTCCTGTCCAGATATTCTCTCCTGCCTCTTGATCCAGTCCCCATACTTATTTACTGTTTAATAAAAATTTCAGGAGGTTGGCTTCTTGTTCTCAACATCGTGATTAAGGACCAGGATGACCTCCCTCAGTTGTTACTCGAGACGTCATACCGCAAAGTGGACAGCTACAAAAGCAACAATTTAGTTCTAAAGAACAGCGCCCTGAATGACCTGAAAACCCTCATGCCCTTCACTCAAATGCGGTTCCACTGCAGAAAGCCAGGTGGATCAACATTTCATATAGTCACGACCGGAAACAGCACTGGTGAAGCTGTTGTTCAGTACTTTACAGGGCAAACAAACACCATGCCAGACTCCTGTGGATCGTACATTAAACTTTGGGATGACAATTCAAAGCTTGCAAACCTATGTGCCGACTGGGGGAGGGAGAACCACACTTACCACGTGGGTAAATGGGGGCATGAAGGCATGAGTGAATTATATGATCACCCTGCATTTACTAAAAGTGCGTATCATTGGCTCACTTTTAGCAGATGGGAATGTGATGACCATGAACTGAGTGAATCATATCTGCCACCTACTGAAACCTTCTGGAAGGTTTTTGTGCGTTAAAAGCATCAGTTAATAGAGTGGAATGGTTATGAAGCCCGGTAGACTGCTCTGTTATAAGTAGAGGCGACTGGTCATGAAAGCCGGCAAACATCAAAGATGTAAAACAACGGTGCTGTAGGTTATATTGGAAGCTCCTTGACCGCGCACAATCCTTTGGTTCACAAATTGTAACTGAATAAATTAATGCAATGTTTCTATTGGTCAATAAGTTCAAAATGATAGAAATGCTGTTGAAAGTTGAGCACTGTCGGGTCCAAAAAAGCTAACAAAAAAGTATAACGAAGGAGTCTAACGGGTTTCATAACCGTTCCACTATAATAACTATTAAACAACAATATCCTCGTTACATAACCCCTTTAACTGTGCACAATTAACTTTTTATTTCAGTCCTATCCTATATTTTCCGTGACAGTTTATAAAACAAACAAACAAACAAAGGATTGTGCGCCGTCAGGGAATTCCGGAAAACTAAAGTACCGTTGTTTTAATTTTACCTTTGATGTTTGCCTCCTTTCATAAGGAGTCTCTTCGAAATTAATAACTATTTTATTCATTTTACTGAATGAAACGAAGTCACTCCTTAACACGAAAAAAATTCTGTGAGCTGCTATTTTGGATCATGTGTGACATCAAAATTACTTCTTTCTATTATTTTCCCGACTACATGATCAAACATTGTATCAGTGTCATGCAAGACAGCAGGAGGTGGCTAAAGGATCAAACATTTGTTTGTGATGTAAAATGTTGAATGAAAATGTAATTGATCTAGATCAAATGTCGAAAGGAATTCTACCCAGACATATCTCTGTGGAGATACGCAAAGGCAGCAAAGAAAGGCGGAAAGGAGGAAACGGACTTCGTCTCTCATTTTTGTCCTTCCCATGTTCCCTTGCGTTTCGTCACCAGTCATTCACTTTGTGTCCCTCGCGTTTCGCGCTCGCCTCTGTGCGAAAAACGAAGCGTCTGAGGAGAAGGCAACGGTTAAACGGTAAAGCGCACTCTTCCAAAGCGATGTTGGACGAACATGTTTAATCGTTTAGCCTTGGCTTGACGACGGAAAGCACGAGTGGCTGGAATTTGTTCAGGCGTTGTTGCCACTTTACATTGCTCTCCTACTCTTGATTCATGAAAATTAGCTTCACCGCGAGAACCCTGGGAATGAGATCGCAGTGACTCGAGCTTTCCATCATTTGACGGATGACGTCTTGCATGATCCACAGCTCATGCCGCAAGACGCAAAATTTTCACAATTTTTGGAGAAGAAAGTCGGTATTATGATCATATGGACCTTGAAGGTCCATATGCGTATTTTGATTTTTTATTATGTCTTTCCTGGAACGACCTTGTAAGCAGGATAGTTTTATTTGTTGTTGCGTTCTTATGGCATTTATTATAAATGCAATGATTTTTTAACTTGACTTTTGGAACTTTCATGGAAAGGTTAACGTACAGCATATATTCGTTACAAGGCGAGTAGATAATATTTAAATATATCAATACTGGGCCTGCTATACGTATTTCACGTCGGTTGAGCTAATAGACTACACAAATCTATTAAATAACAACTACTTCTCCTGGTTTGGGAAATTAAAAACTAATTAAAAACAAAACAAAAAAAACGAACAGTTTTTCTTAATTTCGGCTCGATACTCAGCAGTGCTAAATGGGAGCAAGACCCGGGGAGCAAGATAACTTGTTATGGCTAACAAGTATATAAATTTGGGAATTAAATATTTTGCTTCGCCATCAGTAGAAAATTAACAGTATATAGGTAAACTTATCAGCGTGGAAGCAATTTCGTTCTACACCTCAATATTATTTATAGGTGCAAAGTCTATGCAGGAGGGTTATGGCTGTTATGATCGAGCACCTGTTCTAGGAACGGGAAATGAATTTGCCGATAGCAGAATTTTGTAATGGCGACTGTTGAATTATCTTCTCTCTTGACGAAAGTGAATAAACGTTTGCGAATCTCTACAGGAACCAACTTACGATCATTTTCAAGCCTTTAATTGATCTAAAAATAAATTTGGTGAAATTTACAAATAACTAATGTTAATATCAGCATGACTGCTTTTAGCCAATAAGATAAAAGAATGTTATATCCATTCTATTGTTGATAGTTTATTTTATGCGTCTTAATGTTTGTAAATAAAGTTTACATGTGTTAAATAGCAGCAACAACATAAGCGTTTCAGTCTATGGAGACAAGGAATATTAAAGATGACAAGACGTCGACAGAATTTTTGCGATTATTCGAAGCATCTCAATTTGTTAAATGCAGGTGAAACCTGCTGGAGTCGGATTCTCGATGGATTCAGTTGCCACCGTGTGTTAACCATCCTCCATGAAAAAAGGAAAGCAAAAAAACTAACAAACCAAAACAAAAAAGGTCCGAGACCAATATTCAGCCGTTACTCGATAAGCCTCGACGGGCCACAGCTTTGTAGCCCCCCACGCAGACGCACTTTTGGCTCGTCATGCAATTGTCCCTAACGAACGTGCAATCGTGAGAAAGAAAAGCGTGACGACACCTTCAGAACGTCTGCGCAAGAGGGTACAGTGTTGCTCTGTGGTGGATCCTCTCTTCCATGACCCGCCACTGTTTGATTTATTCTTGCAAATGTTGTCACTTGCATTGATAGTAAAATAATGAAAGGCTACCGAACAAATGCAGTCAACCCCGTTAATACGGACACTGTATGGACCACAGAAAGTATCCGTCCGAATTAGGCGGGTTGAATTTAGACAACATGTGAGGGCCTTCTATCCCCAGGGACAAGGAAAACTGTCCGTAATAACAAGGTGTCCGTATTAAGCCAGGTGTCCGTAAAGCGAGGTTTGACTTTAGAAGTACACATTAGACGCTTGACCTTATCACGGTGAGTCCCAGCCTAAGTCAGCCTAGCTACGAGCTTGCCTGTTCCTCAATCCAAAGGGTCTGGTACATCTTAAGGGCAAATATCTCATTTGGTCTTAATGGTCCCGCTTATCTCCAAGATTGAACGCAAGTATTGTTAACTGACAACAACAGTCCTGGGTGCACATCTGAAAACCTAAGCGCGAGCAAATAAGCAAAGGAAAGCATATGGTTTCCTGTCCTGGTTGAAATTAACGCTAAAACTGGTTTTATTCTATATGCTAATCAATGGCGTTCCATAGTAATGAAAATTATTCGAAGTTTGCGCTGGTACTCATAGTATGAGAACCACATCAGCGAACAAAAATTTTCCAAAAATCGCCCTTTGAAAAAGCTTCATCAGCTCCTTCATCGCATTTCCCCCATCTATCGAAGATTATCCAGTGATGTAAGTTTGCAATAAACGCGGTGTGATCGTACATCCTGAATTCATTCTTTTTTCTGTGATGACCCCATTTTCCAACGTAATGGGATCCATCGTTTCCCCATTTGCTGCACTTCTTAGCTAACTCAGAATTGTCATCCTCCATCGTAATGAACGAGCCACATGAAGCAGGAAGTGTGTCAGACTGACCACTGAAGTACTGGACAACGGCTTCACCAGTGCTGTTGGCGGCCGTGATCACGTGAAAAGTACGCCCTTGTTCTTTACTGCAGTGGAACCTCATTTGAATGAAGTTTAAGCGTGCTCTTAGCTGGGTCATGGCGCTGG
>CALNXK010000071.1:790000-792500 GCA_942486035.1 Porites lobata | reverse complement strand
AGAGGTCCTCAAGAATATCAGTATGAATGGAATATAAATAGATAGAAACATGGTGCCAACAATCGCTACAAATAGAACGAAACAAGGCACAGTGACGAATTTAAAAACAAAGTAGTATTTTACAGTATTTACTGTAAAAAAAAGCCATAATATACAACTAGTATGTTAAGGAAAACAGAAACAATCGAGCGGAAATGAGTTTCTTACCAAACTTGCATTTGTCTAACAAAGTAGAAACCAGTTCATTCTCATCTACAACAGTTCAATCTATCGTACACGCTTACATGAGAATGAAATTACACCTGAAATCATTACTATGGATAACGGCTGGCTTAGTTAAATAAACAAGGACACTCTGATTGGTAGTCAGAGCTGCATGAGCGGCTCTATTTTTTTTGTATAGAAGCTCCAATGGCTGACTGCTTTCAAAGTGATTTTACACCTAATTTAGTCTCTCAGTAACTGAAGAAGCCCTTTTTACAACAGGATAGAAGAATCATGCTTTCCTTGTTCTCTGTGTACCACTTTGAAAAAACCTTCCGAAAATTAAATAATGTCTTAAGAGAATTATGTTTGTACCAACACTTATTAATTTACTTTACAATTTGAGTTTTAGTAATAAATATTTTATTCGTTTCCGCGGTAACAAGCAAAAAAGAAAAATGAATAAAACAAAAATGAAAAGGTCAACAACATCAATAACCCAAAATCTGGAAATCAAGAACCTTGACTGATTGTTTTTGGGTTTTGTTCTTCTTTTCGGAGATGTACGTAGACATGGGCATCAAAGTTTTAAACCTGTAAGGCGGTTGATGTCTTACAAATTAAACTTGAATTTTCCATGCAGATGGTTAATAATTAAAAATGATGATAAAGGCGCACTACAAAAAGCAATTTCTTAACAGCTGTAAGTTATTTAGTTATTTATTCATAGAGAGGCGATGGGGAGATTTTTTTAATCAATGTTATGCACATCCTACTGTTTCTGTTAAGGGAAATGTTAATAGGTCTAGCAAGTCTTATGGCTAAACCACCGAAGCGTTGCCTTTCAAGCGCGCATTGCTTAGATTTTAATATGCCCTCGGTGGTATCTTTTACGTAAAGACTAGTGGGACGGAGCAACTGACTGTAACAAAAAAAATCATATAAAACATATATATCAGCTTATATCAGGGTTAACAATCCCAACTGGTCGGCAGGATGCAATTCATTTGGGTCAGTTTACAAAGGTTGTCCATGATTTGAACTCGGAACTCCCGCGGAAACAACTCGAGCCGGCGATCATCGCTCATTTTGTACCAGTGGAGGCTGTGAACAAGTATGAAAAAATAATCATAAATTAATCAAAGTCAAAAAATGGACAGCTCACTTTCCTGCGAATTATCGAATTATCGAACGGGGAGGGAGAGAGGGAGAAGGGCTTTTTAGAAGCCCTCTCCAAGTTAAATAACTTGAACAACTATTAAGCGTTGACCACCAAGTTTTCTATAAACTAACTGGGACTATTTTAAATTTTCGTGATTTTTCGTTGCACTTCAGATCCTTCAGGATCCTTTGGCGGCAACGTTCCCGTGAAAACGATTTTTAACAGCCATTTTATTTTTTAAATTTGGCGAGGAATGGTTATTTAAATAAAGTTTATTTCTATATTTCTTGATAGAATTGTTACCACCTTCCTTTTTAATAAGTTACAGCTTTATTATATTTACTCAACTACGTTATTTAATCCGAGGCTTAGGGAAATAAAACAAAAGAAATGTATTATTCATTCTGGACCTCAAGGCGACTCGTCTATAGACTTATTCCCCAAGCCTCTGAACCAAGTATGAATTTAAATGAAATCGAAATTGGTTTATCAATGCAGCCAGAAATCCGAGCTTGTTTCTACGGTCCCTCTTCTCCTAAGCTCTTAGGCCCGTGTCATTGAAAGATTCGCTCCATGTAAAGGAATCCACGAAAGTCTTGGATTCTGGATTCCATGCCGTGGATTCCGGATTCAAGGTAATGGATTCAGGATTCTTTGTCAGTGGAAATTGGATTCTGGATTCCAATCCTTAGTAGGATTCCAGATTCCACAAGCAAAGATTTCACAGATTCCGGAATCCGCATACCCTTACAAGGGGCGAAAAGATATTAGAAAAGAGGTTGCCACTAAAAGCCTACTGAAACCACTATTTCTACATTGTATGCTAACTCATCATAATATTTCCATGGATTTGAATAATAAAGAAAAAATTGACATGACTTCGTCCAGGTGAGAAGTACATATTCGAATTAAACGTTGTTAAAAGAATATCGTGTTTCCATCCAGTTTTCCTCACTTTCATCCTCAACGTTGTTATAAAAAAGGAGCCTTAAAAAAGAAAAAACTGTGTAATTTTCTTATCATGTAAACTACAGATTCATCGATTCTGTAAGTATTTTAAACACAGTCAAGCAGACAGCATTTTTTATCCTTCATTTTCAGCGAACATAGATTTTCCAGAAATCTTCTGTAGAA
>CALNXK010000071.1:777500-787500 GCA_942486035.1 Porites lobata | reverse complement strand
CTGAACGACTGAAAACAATCGGCACAGCGATTAAAATTACAAGAGAGACTATAATTCGGTGAAACATATACAGAAACAACAATTTTCATTCAGGAAGACAAGTATTAAAGTATCCCTAAAAATCCTGAGTCTTCAAGCTTCAAGCTTAAGTTTATGTTTTAAGCCGGCTTCCCGGTGTTTGCTTTTTTCAAAGACGAACTCGAGGCAAGAAAATCACTCAAAGCTTTCTTTTCCGGTCAGAATTATATCTAAATATTCTTTGGAACGTTTTTTTTCTATTTGCGGTGAAAAACTGTCTAAAGGCTTTTTAAAGTTCTGTAAGCTTATATCAAACCTGATACTCGGTCAGATCATTGTCTCAAATCTTACAAACGTGCATAAACTAAATGACCGCATAAACTCCGCACGACGTCACTAAATTAGATCCAAAAACACAAACATCAAAAACAATAATTTCTCTGGCTTACCATTCGAGATGCTGCTCCTGAAAGGTATCAAGAAAAGCCAGTATCGCTTCAGACTTTGCAATCCTCTTACGCATCAAGCAAGGTGAAAACGAAAACGATGCCATCCGAAATCGGATTTCCGACTTTGACAAGCGACGTATTCCTCAACCAAAAACCCAATAAACAAACTAGCCATGAATAACAGAGGACTCCTGATAGCAGCTGAATTTCATTTTGCACATCCAGTGGAAAAAGACAGTTAAAAACATCACAAGTTGACCCAAAACTCTGTCAGCTTCAGCTGTCAAAGTAAACAAGATTCAAGATGCTGCATAAATTTTCCGCATGGACTCACCTGTCAAATTTTGACCAATCAGAGCATAAAAATTGGACGTCGAGCGTGACCAACGCGTGACCATGGTGAGAAAAGTCAAAAGCAACTGTCTTCCCTGCCTGTACCTACAGCTGGCTGAATTTCGCGTCCGAGGTCAGTTTGCAATCAAAATTATAATTGTGTAGCACATAAACACAACATATTTCATACGAATTTAGAAAAAACTTGAACTTGAGCCTGCGATCACTTGAAAACTAGTAACTTGTCAGCGGATAACTTCAAAAAAATACTTGACCTCGATGGGTCGACACCTGCGCCCGCGATACGGTCAAGTGATACTGGTCAGCGGATACCCTGTTTTGACAGCTGTCAATTGATCAAAACATTGATGTCCAATATGTGTGCATTATCAGTTTAACTAGTAAAAGTATGAGATTGAACATTGTTCGCGATCTAGTAAAACAATTAACTGGTCAGCGGACAGCTTCCAAATAAATCACGTCACCTCGATGAGTTGACACATGAGCCCGCGATATGGTCATGGGATACTGGTCAGTGGCTATCCTGTTTTGACAGCTGTCAATTGACCATATTGTGAATGTCCTAAAATCCAATATTAAAGATGTGGACTTGCCAAGACACGCCTGAGACACCCCTCCCTTCCTTTTGATAGTCTCCCCTACCCCACCCGTACAATCTGTAGACGCGTACGTACGTACGTACGCTCGGTCAATCACGTGACAACCAAACGAAAAGAGGTTGACCATATTCCATGAGTATGGGGCTCTGTCCCACGCGCGCTTCGCGCGCGCGGGAGCCCCGCTATAATAAAAAAATAGTACCTTCACTGCGCGCGATGAAGATACGATTTTTTAGAAAAAGAGAAAATCCTAGTATTTCATCAGTATCTATATAATAAATATTTTTTCTTTACCTCCATCAGTTGTCATATCACAAAGGACTTTTAAAGGCCTGCCATTTTTCTCAGGGTCGATCCAGTACTCTCCGTCCCCTGTTGAATCACCAGAGTCCCGGATGTGCTTGCAGGAATGACCAGGACTTGAAGAGAAATAACCAAGTTTCTCTAGACCTAAAAGGAGAAAAAGAATCTATTAAATTTTATATATTAAATCTTTCCTAAACTAAATTTAAAGGCGATTAAACAGTGAAAAGTGTCACGAGGTTACCGTCTACATTGGAGCAAAGAAAAAGAAATGACGGAAGACAATACCCTTTAAGCACAAACCTTAAAAAGCTATGTCATGTTGGTTGCTATCTTTGTATAAAGCTAACTGAATGTGTCTTCGCATGAATATCTAAGACTATTAGGCATTGAAACTGTTCCCTGTAGTCAGCTATTAAGGATGGCATGGATGGACGTGTATTGAAACTTGAAAAATATTGGGCCTATTTTTTTCAAGTTTTAATCAGTGCTCAGTGCCCGCAAAAATCACCATTATTATTAATTATTATTGTTTAGTGCTCCCTGATGGAACTTGTTTGATATCTTCTTTAACGGATCATTTTGTGTATGGGTGATGGCACCATTTTAGTGATGAGTTTAGCACAGACCTAAAACAGCGACATCCTCGTGACATAGCTGACCCATAGCCTCTGTAACAAAATCGTTGCGTCAGTTTCCATTATACTGAAAACTATGCCGACAATTGGTTGTTATGGCTAGGAGATATGACGTCATAAGTGACGTCAGGTCTAGCCAGTTTTAAACGGAAGTGCATATACTTTAATTTTTGTAGAGGATGTGGAACACTGACAAAAATCTCAAGCATGAAAACAATTTGCAGAAATCTGAGTTTTCTGCAAGATCCAATATGGTGACCCAACAACACCAACTCCCATAACATTTATATCATCATCGAACAGATCACGTTTTTTCATAAAAAGGCATAATCATGTTACCGTTTCTTATGAAATTGGTAAAAAACTGCGCTGTCAGACAGTATACACTGAAGCAATCACTCGGACCCCCGCTTACTAGAACTTTTTTTTGTTAACTAGCGCACAAAGGAATCAAGGAGAATTTCCTCTTTTGCTAACACACGGTCTCACTCCAGTATAGATGTGAGGCTTGTTAATTACCCCCTTTCTGTTGGACAATCACACCCGAAGATTATTGGTCGTAAGATATAGTTGGTTTGTAAATTTTTGTAATAGTGTATAACTCTGGTATTCTAGGTGGATTGGGTGTTTGAGATTTACCATTATCTTGGCGCTTGACCTTGCTTTGCGTTTCTTTCAACATTGGTTCAACGAAAGGCAGGGGCGTAGCTAGGGGGGGGGTCCTGGGGTGCCCGTGACCCCCTCTTGGTAGGCCCTCTTTTGAGCAAACAACCTACAATATTCAGGTGGCGAAAACGCCACGACAATATCTTGGCCGTAAAAGCCATTGTTGAAAAGCCCTCTTTTTTTAAATTTGTTTTTTTGTAAAGTATTTTCGTCAACGGCTCTTGTCTTTAGTTAATATGGGCCTTCACGTCGCGATAATACGACTGAGCCCGCTGATACACGAGAGAGAGCAGCGGTATAAACCATATATAGTCGGCGATCCCCGGATGGTGACCCCCCCTTTGAAAAATCCTGGCTACGCCTCTGAAAGGTTTGTAGTTAAGTTCGTCGTCGATTTGTATTTGACCTTCTCTTATTTTGTCAGTTTTGTTCGTGTCTACTGTAGTGATTCCCTTGTCCGCTTGACGTCGATGCCGCGCGCCAGTATTTTGCTGTAATTCTTTGCTTGTCGGTCCTTGCGTGACAGGTTATGTTTTGGCTTTGTTATTTGTATCTGTGCCAGTTGTGATTTAACCTCTCTCGTCCTTTTGTACTCGTCAAGGCGCCGAAGTAAGAATTCTGAACTGTCATATGAAGCTGAACTAAGCTGCCTTTCCAAATCCTCGATAAGTCTAGCAATTGAGAAGAAAAACTCTGCAATATTTGGTAGCCAAGAAACCACTACTTTGGATCGAAACCTCGTCTCGGTGAAGTGAAGACATCGATTGATATCACAACTGGTCAGCGTTCTCTCTTTCTCGACTCGAGTATCTTTTTTTTGAAATCGACTCGCATATTTTTTTCGACTCAAATTTCAAAATTTTGACTCGTGTTTTTTTTTCGTTCGTGAACATATATTTTGCAAATCTCGACTCGTTTTTTATTGCATTCGATGTACTTTACAAGTTTCGACTTAAGTATTATGTTTTCAACATGTTTTTACTATCGGTATAATTTTGTCCGCAACGAAACGCCATATGTAGCTCTGAAATCTGGATTTTCTGATCCAAAATGAGACCTGCCTAGTTGATTTTCTGATTCTCGAGCAAACTTTCACCTCTGAACGGTTGTTTTACCGAGCTATTTAACACGAAACGTGACACAGTTTCACCTGTTTTGAGCTTAGGATTGTTAGTATGCGATTCAAAAATGGCCGCATACCAGCAGTTTTTAAAGCACATTTACTGGAATTTTATGGAGTCCGCCATGTCATATGGCTCAATTTGTGAGTCAGTGCCAGTAATGAATTAGGTAAGTCGTACTTTTGACAAAATCTGCTTGAGACAGATCCGTTACGCTAAATCTGAAAATATGGTATTAGCTCGCATACGCGTTGATACAAACGGTCATAACTTTTAAAATACTGAAATCGTACATGGGGTTTTGTATATTATTAATAACAGATGGTCTATCTTTGCGTCTATTTATTCTAGAGCTTTCAACTATGTCCCAAACGTCAGAAATAAGCTTTTACCACAGGGTCATTTTTGGCCTTTCGCTCCAAGGCAATTAGTTGGGGTCATATTTTGCTCCATTTCGTCTTTCCAGCTAAATTTAGGGGATAACTATTAGTTTAAGGAAAACCTAGAGATCTTTACCTATAAATAGGTATAAAATTGATTGGTAGATGGTGCAAATCAAACATTTTACAGCGCCGCAAAAAATGCCAAATTTTCAGTTTTCAAGACGTGCAAAATGGCCGTGGCGAGACAAAATACTCGGCGCCCCCCAGCAGCGCGGCCAGACAATTATTGTGAATCAAAGCAAACCTATTTTAGTTGTAGTCTCGATGAAGCCTTTCACTTGCAAGAGTTTCAGGCAAAATGAGTTTTCACGCGAAATTGAGTGGGCGGTTTTTACTGAGACAGCCTCTCAAAGCCGGTTTAGGCGGATTTTTCGTTATCAAATCTAACACTAAAGCAGGAGGGCTCCTGACTAAAGCTAACAGTTTTTCCTGATTAACACCTCAGCCGGTCTGTTTCTTACAACATGCATTATCGATCGCGCGTTCTTCTGCTGCAGTTGTAAGCAAGTCTATTGAATTATTCAAATTAGTATTAATACGGCTCACATTTACCTTTCTCGCAGTTTTCTCCTGTGTAGCCAGATACGCAAACACATCCGTACCTTTTGTCGGTGTATTTAAAATAGCACTTTCCGTTGTTAAGACAAGGATGGGTGTCGCAGATATTCTGAGTGGAAAAAAAATATGCAAACTATACTCCCTTTCCTCAGATTCATATGCACAGTTTTTTTTAGACGATAAATCTTTTTACATCCAGTATACAGTACACTACATTTTAAGGCTCGCTGGTTGTTGGGGCCATCATGTTATTTTTAGCTTTGGAATAATGCATCTGCATGTACCTTGGACAACCTTACCGAGACAGGTGATATTGATTTGGCTTATGTTCGTTCAAGCTTAAGGTGGCTCGATAGGGTTTTTCAGAGTCAATAACTCCTAAGTTTGAGCATAGACTACGTTGCTATTAACAAAGATTTGGAAAAATTATCAGCACAGCTGTATTAGGTAAATTTGTTATGACCAGGGTTTCTATGACTTCAGAGTTGTCATAGCTACGAAATGACGCCATTAGCTAATATACTTGCAGCCGAATTTTTCGGCACTGGGGCCTTTTTTTTCCAAAACTGTTCACGAGATCTTTTTCCTCCAATATAGCTACCTCGAAGTTCGTGAAGTTTGCGCAAAATCCATGAAAGCGTTTTCGAAATATTTTGAGATAAAATTTTCATGGCTAGAAATACAGTGGCTCGATGTGTGATGCATTACAGGTATTAAATCCGTTTTACAAGAACATTTACCTACTCTCTAAAAATTGTGCAAAAGATATGTTTTCAGTTTTTTTAATTAAAAATAGTTGAAGATGGTGTCTTGAGCAAATTTAGTGGTAGTGACAATAAACTAAAGCTGCAGTGAAATTTTAAAGCACTGCAGTGAGTGGTTGGCCATGAATAGGGCTAGGATAGAAATGGAAAAAAACTTGATTTTTTCTAAGATCTACGGTTACGAAGATGAAGATGGAGTAGAAATAGTTTGGTTCTTTAATCAGTTCTTTAAACCTCTTAACATTGTAATATAGTATTCTCATCTCAAGTAAATATTATGGACATCAACAGTCATGTGTCGCAAAAAGAGACGAAAAACCTAGATTGGTTTGTTCTCCTTGCTATTAAAAATTTCATGTGATATCTTTCTCTCGCTACCCTAAAAGGGAATAATGAAATTCGTTGTTGCTTTTTTCTTCCCTCGTCTTCCAATAACCAAGGCAACTATTAATTTTCAGTTCCCTCTCGCCATCAAAGCAGAGTGGTCGAGCGGCGGTTCAGAGCGCTAGGATTGTGATCCGGAGGAGCCGAGTTCTATCTTCTCTCTTCTGCTCTTCTCTGACCGCTAAGCGGATTTCTTCTCGAGTCAGTCATCTCCTCGGATACACTTGTAAAAAGCCAACTGGTTTACCTGCGGCCAGTTGGGATCCTTAACCTTGTGGACCACAATAAAAACTACTCGTTTATCAGTAATTTTGTTACCCTAATAAATTCACCTTTTTCATATAATTTAGTAAATGGTTAGGGTTAGTGAGTTTCATAAGCGACAAAATTTTACTATCGACCAACTCCTAAACGAGGAGAGGAACTTCAAAAAAGATTGCTTTTATTTTAATTTAAGATAAACGGAGTTTCACTCACCGGAATATGAAAGTGATGAAATTCCTTGCTGGTGATGAATTTGTCCGAGTTGTTATACTTGTCCGATGAGAGTAGTTCACAGAGAAATTTTCCGTTGACGTCAGGGAAAGAAGCCATGTTGTACGAGAAACATGAGGCGATGTTTAGACAGGCGAAGGCACATTCGCCTTCTTTTTGAATAAGATTCCGTCCAATACTGGTGATGTTCAGGTAGGAAAATTCATTGATCATGAAGTTAACATATAAAAATTTACCAATGGATCCCTCGCCGATAGCTTTTTCAGAGAAAATGGACAAATTGAGATTATTAGAAATAAAGAACAAAAATATACCCAACTTAAAACAATGTGAAATCGAACACACAGTTCGTGTACCTTCAGAGTCATTTGGAAGGGTGGAAAATATCCCCATTAAGAACAAGTAGTTTCTCAGAACTGCAGGGTAATTTCTCATCTTTCTTCGCCTCTTTTTCTTCCTGTGCAATTCTCTTGTTTATCTGTGTTTAAATAAATAACTTCTTAACTACATTCAGCTTAAGTGCGTTTTATGTGTAACCTTAAACTATGGCAACGGGACACAACAGGATAAAAAAAATTCCCATTAATATCTAACTAACAATTCATTGTGACAACCTGACTCTCGAAAATTGACGAGCGGTTACTCAGATGAATTCAGCTCAGCAATCAATTTACGTTTGTCTTCGAGCTGAGTATTTAGCCGTTTATTTTCATATTTTCCATGCATGCATTGGTTAAAATGACTCTAGTAACTGAATGCTGGATAAGTTGTTTATAGTTTCTTCTTAACAAAAATAACCTCGTCAGTTCTTTGTCCAATGTATTATTTATCATTTAAGTATTAACGCCGAGAATGCAGCTGAGAATAGATTTGAAATATAGGTGGCCCTCAGTAGAGTTGTAAAATTTTGTAAACTGCCTCAGGGCTTTTCAGGGGTAATTTACAACTCTGGTTGGGGCACCTTTGCCAGACGGCTTATGGCGCAGTTTGCAATTAATGAAGTGATGAGTAATGAATACCCCTTAATGTGAATGTGAATTTGCGATAGAAAGGCACCACACTGAGGACTACGTCCCGTACTATTGACTTACGAACATTCAGTGGGTTCTTTAACGACGTGGGTCACATATTTTTTATATGAGCAAGACAGGTGGTAAGACGGGGGATATATTTTATCATCCTTTTCCTAGAAGACTAGAAAGTCGAGCCCTTTGCAGATGTCATAACAAAGGCCGCACTTTCGCCTCTGTATTCAGTAAAGACCCTGAGAGTCGGTTATTTGAACAAAGTCTAACATTGACCCGCGCGATTTTAAGGCTCTTAGTAGGCCTCCTCCTCCTCCGTTTGTACAGGGTGTTTATCTTAAGTAGGGGTTGTAGATGAATGGTTTTCTAGTCGGCTAAGCCCTCTTGACGCTGTGAATAGCAAATGATGTTTAGGTGTGCGTTGGCCAAATTTTAAAGGGCCTAAAACGCAGTTTTGTTAAACAACGTCTAAACACTGTTTTAATAACCGGCTCTGAGTTTTTAATTGCCCATGCTTCCAATTCATCAACGTTTGTCCATCAGCAAAAAAAAAAAACGTGGTTTGTGTATAGTACCAACTGTGCTGAGCCCTGAGGAGTCTGGCAAATTATCAACTTGTTAAGTTATTTACATTTTTTCCAAATTTAAGTGTTTGACACGTAGTCAATCGATTCAATTGACCACACGGAAATATTTCTGAGACTGAACTGGACTATAAAATTAAAAAAAATAAGGAGTTATTGTCAAAGTATGTATTCGTTTAGTAAATTTAGTTAAAATGACACTTAATGTCTGAATCATGAAATGTGGATGAAACAAGGCTTTACCATTTTCTTGTAAGAATACTTCCGAGGCAAATGACTAGACTAACCAGGCCTTGCCCCGACCTAAGTTTGGTCAATCACCTGAGATACTGTCTATGATTGAACTCTGTAATGAAAGATCCCAAAACGTTTGCTAGAGTGTTACTAAAATTGCGAAAATAACAAAATTTTGCAAGGCCTTTAACAAAAGTGACAAAGAAATGCGAATCAGAGGCGAAGGAAGGCCCTCGACGAAACAGCCAAAATTGCGAAAATAACGACAAAAAAAGATCGAAGGTATATTCTTCCATGTTTCTCTTCTTTGCAATCAAAATTTACACGGCGGACTTCACTTATAGAACGTTGTATACCAGCAATGTTGCTGCGAGGATGTGTTATTCAGTTGCGGATCCAGACCGGAGGGAGGGGGGGGGGCCTTCTCTAAAAAACTTTTTGCGGCCCTTCGGTCTAAAAATAAGTGGGGGCCCGGGCCCCCCGGGCCCCTCCCGTGGATCCGCCACTGTTATTATGTACACAACAAAGGGAGAAACATTGTGACACATTCGCATAAAGATCTGACGAAAAAACACGGCGTTTGTGAATTTTACAGTTTTCGTTAAAATTGTAAAATCCGCAGCGCCGCTTTGAAAAGGATAAAAATTTGGTTAAATTGTTCTAAACATGCTAAAACCATGACGAAAAATCGTGAATATTGTGAATTTTAAAGTTTTCGCAAGGCCATCACGAAAAATCGTTCATTTTGTAAATTTCCTTGCAGAGTTCAGTCCTGCCGACATAAGAGAATTACTTTGAATAATTGGAAAAGTTTAAAATTGGCGGAACTTCACTTCTTTAAGGTATTTAGTGTTGTTCGTAAACTAGGGTACGTAGTCTCCGATGTTGGGATCTTTCTCGATACTTGCACTGGATTCAGTTTAGGGGCATTCATAACTCATTATTATTGCAAACTGCGCCTGAGCAGTGTGGCAGAAGTCCCACTAACAGATAGTGCAAATTATCTTTGATAAGCCCCGGAGAGTAGGGGAGGCCTGCGGGATGGATAATAGGATATTTACAATAAAGAATTTACAACTCTCATCATCATCATCATCATCATCAAATAAGGTGACACTAAGCTTGCTTGTGACACTAAGCTTGTGGTGCGCGCGATGCGGATAAGCTCGAAGCTTTAAATAAAAGAATACTTAGATTTATACTTGGAGATTACTCGTCTCCATACAACACTCTTCTCTCAAAAGTCAGCTTTACTTCTTTGTTTAACAAACGCATTCAAAATTTCCTCATTCTGTTATATAAGAGTTTGTTTTTCACTCATTTTCCTACTTATATGAAGAATATGTTTTCACTCCGGTCCTCTTC
>CALNXK010000071.1:650000-772500 GCA_942486035.1 Porites lobata | reverse complement strand
TCGAATGGTTCTATGATGTGGGCATAAGCTAAGGACCAGGAAGCTGGTGAGGTGACTTAAATTAAGTCAACCAGTTTATGTATCGTTGAGATCACAACGTTTGATTGTCATTACAGCTCGGAACTGAAGCGAGTAATGAAACACATAAAGGGTTCTTAAGCCTACCAGAACTGAACCATAGTAGTCAAACCCCAGCTTCTTTTCCAAACTTCGCGGTCTTGAAATTCGCGAATGGTTATTCAGCTCGCATCGTTGATTGCCCATACTTCCACTGATCTCTAAGTTGTATGACTGACATGTGTCATTTGCCGCACATTTGACAGCGCACTCTGTATTATCATCTACCTGACTTGTATCAAAAGTGTGACCAGTCAAGGCAAAATCTACCAAAATAAAGTCGCAGAATTAAAAGCCCATGTTAAAGACGTCCTCCGCCGTAAAATTTATTGTAGCAACACGTTCTTATGTCCAGAGAATTCCAGCCTCCAAATGGCTAAGTGGATTTCTCTGTGAGAGTTACCCATTAAAATGGTCACCTTCAACACACCGACGTTGAAACCATTGATGACTCGGGCTTCCTTTGGAATGGCCAGGTCTAAATCCATAAACCTTCTCCTTAATTTGGCTACAAACCTATAATAGTACTCTAAGACAGCGTGAACATGCGTAGTTGACTTAAAGCATGTCCATAAATTCAAATTGTTTTAAGAATTTTTCCGAATAAAAGTCGAGTATCAAATACAACATCGGGGCAGGCTTTTATGTGCACATCCTAACCAGGAGAGGATAAAGGGGACAGAGAAGGCATCCCCCATACACACCCTATTCCATAGGTAATTCGTCTCGAGTTATTTTTAGAATCGGGATAAAGTTACCTCGCGCGCTGCGTGGATGTTTCGTGGAGGTTTCGCATGACTTAACGCCGTGCAAAACACAAAAGGCAATGAAAGCGTAAAGAGATCGAGACCATTTCTGAATATTGAAGCGAAATGAGTCGGCGCTCACCTGGGAATGGGGAATCGCTGGACTCTTTGACAACCCGTGAAATCAGTTTAACTCGAAGTTGTCGTAACCTCAGTGCTTTAATGAAATGAGAAATTTCGCCGCAGGTCCATTGAAACTGGTCGTTTGTACAATAAAGCAAGTAGGACGCCAAGTGTTATTTTTGTTGAATAATAAAAGACTAATAAAAGAATAAATATCAAACCACAAATTGCTCTCTTCAAACTGTAAATTATAAATGATCCTGAGAGAATATTCAGTGTGATAAGGATTTCCCTGCTGTACTGTTAGCTCTATACAAGAGAGGAAGGGCGATTCTTTTTTAATTTCCATTTCGCGGACAGCGCTTTGGTCAAAACCAATAGCAATATCGCTCTTCGCGTCTTCCGCCATTTTTTCAGCGTTAATTCGTGAAGGACGCGTGGCTCATCCACGCGGAACACATTCACGCTATGTGATTGGCTGTTGTCTAATCCCCCTTGGGATCTGTGGTTTTGAAAATAACTCGAGACGAATTACCTATGGAATAGGGCGTGTATGGGGGATGCCTTCTCTGTCCCCTTTATCCTCTCTTGTCCTAACACATTTTAGCAGAATTGAACGAACAAAGACTACGCTAACATGTTCGCAACGCCCAAATACACGTTATGACAGCTTCTTGAAATGCAGAAACTACGCTGAAACAGCCAGAGCAGGCACCTGTGAACTGATCATCGATTGACAGTCCCCAAGCGTCGATTTGAGGGACAGATGACCACTTCAATATACAATAACAAAATGATTTGGGATTACATCGGGAGAAATGGTCGGACATTTACGCATATCAATGAGCCATTGAGGAGGACTAATCAGGCATGAATGCGCCTAGAAAGCTGCATATAAATAATAGAGAAAACGGACGATTTTGGCGCAGCAGAGTGACTAAAGTCGTCATTTCGGTTGTTAAAAAGATGACTTCTTTAGCATAGAGCGGATTCTTTAAGTTAAAGGAGTAATCTATCATAGAGTACTAAAGTGTGACGTCATAAAAATGAAATTTCTGAAATTATGGGATTTGTCAGGATATTCTTAAAGAACAATGTCCAAGAGGCCTACTTGCCAAAAATGAGCATTTGGGGGCAAATTGTCTCTGAGATCGTAGCCCAGTTATGCTTACAAAACTCCATACAAACCCTTCTAAATTTTTCTTGGGTCGACCCCCAAAAAAAATTAGAAGGGTTTGTATGGAGTTTTCTGAGTATAACTGGGCTACGATCTCAGAGACAATTTGCCCCCAAATGCTCATTTTTGGCAAGTAGGCCTCTTGGACATTGTTCTTTCAGAATATCCTGACAAATCCCATAATTTCAGAAATTTCATTTTTATGACGTCATCACTTTAGTACTCTATTCCAGCTAAATTTTAAGTAAAATAAATGAAAATTAGGTGCAGACTTTCAACATTGAAAATCAGGCTTTTTATGGAAAACGACTTTGTCCAAATTGGACATCGAATTTGTTTTGAGTCGAGTTAAAAGCATTTTTTTTTCGCCTATTTCTGTCCCTTTTCTTAAATATCTAGCCAAGATTTCATTCAATCGAAAAATGACTCGATTAGTTTGCAGTCCTTGGTTCAATAATTTTCCGAGAAATGATTTTTGGATGATTTTTCGAATGTTTTTAATGCAGAAAAATTGGGGGGGGGGTATTAAGAAATTTGGAAAATATGAAGTATTGGATTTGAGGGTTGTTGAAAATTAAATATGAAGAAAAAAATTAGTGGGCAAATACCAGATAGTCCACCACCACAAGGTGCCTCTCATACCATTAGCGGACTAACCTTACGTTTTATGCGTATACCATCTTTTCTATCCAAATTCATTTCGTTCCCTAAACAATATAATTCCCCCAAAATACACCCAGACTGTCCCCTTGGAGCTTGGAAAGATTTTTTATTTGTTAACGTCACTAAACTAAATTGTCTCTCTCACGCACTTGCTTAAACGCACTTGCACGGTTTGTGTTTTACGCATGCGCTTTGCTATCACAGCACTTTAAAAATTTCTTTTCAATCACTGTAATGCGACCACCCGTAAATTCAGGTGCATGAAAAACTTTCGTTTAAATTACAGCTTTAAAAACTCTACTGAGTAAGCTGCTTCAAAGCTATATATCAAAAGAAAGAAAAACAAAATGGAAAATCTTTCATGATTTAAATTAAAAAAAAAAAGGAAAATCTTTCATTTAAATTACAGCTTTTAAAACTCCACGGAGTAAGCTGCTTCAATGCTATATATCAAAAGAAAGAAAAAAAATGGAAAACGACATCGTTCATGATTATTTTAAATCCCTTTAGTCGTTTATTGATAGATAAAATCTGCCGTGCTTACACAGAAAAAAATCGCAATAATTGAGAACAATAACAAACAAAAAATAGATTTGTGAGGCTGAAAAAAAAATTCGAAAAAGTTGCACTTCGTTTAACTTACGATGCGCACTCAAGCAAACTATCACAAAAAAGCTAAAACTGATTGGCATTGCTTAAAATGTTTAATTTCATCCCAAGATGGAGAACAAAGCTAAAATTGATTATCATTGCTTAAACTGTTTAATTTTATCTCAAAGATGTAGAACAAAATTCCATGCCTTTGAAACAGTTGGGACAGGTGAACCTAGGATTCTGAAAGAGTCTTGAGTGCACTGCACGTCACAAGTTTGCAAATCAAGACATGATGATCAAACACGTACCTGAAAAACTTTCAAACAAGTTACCACAGTAATCTGGTGCAGATAAGAGTAGAGAGGTCCTCAAGAATATCAGTACGAATGGAATATAAATAGATAGAAACATGGTGACAACAATCGCTACAAATAGAACGAAACAAGGAACGGTGACGAATTTAAACACAAAGTAGTCTTTTACAGTATTTACTGTAAAAAAAGCCATAATATACAACTAGTATGGTAACAAAAACAGAAACAATCTAGCTGAAATGAGCTTCTTACCAAACTTGCATTTGTCTAACAAAGTGGTAACCAGTTCATTCTCATCTACAACAATCCAATCTATAATACACGCTTACATGAGAATGAAATTACGCCTGAAATCATTACTATGGATAACTGCTGGCTTAGTTAAATAAACAAGGACACTCTGATTGGTAGTCAGAGCTGCATGAGCGGCTCTATTTTTTTGTATAGAAGCCCCAATGGCTGACTGCTTTCAAAGTGATTTTACACCTAATTTAGTCTCTCAGTAAGTGAAGAAGCCTTTTTTACAACAGGATAGAAGAATCATGCTTTCCTTGTTCTCTGTCTACCATTTTGAAAAACCTTCCGAAAATTAAATAATGTCTTAAGAAAATGGTGTTTGTACTAACACTTATTAATTAATTTACAATTTGAGTTTTGGTAATAAATATTTTATTCGTTTCCGCGGTAACAAGCAAAAAAGAAAAATGAATAAAACAAAAAATGAAAAGGCCAACAACATCAATAACCCAAAATCTGGAAATCAAGAAACTTGACTGATTGTTTTCGGGTTGTGTTCTTCTTTCCGGAGATGTACGTAGACATGGGCATCAAAGTTTTAAACCTGTAAGGCGGTTGATGTCTTACAAATTAAACTTGAATTTTCCATGCAGATGGTTAATAATTAAAAATGATGATAAAGGCGCACTACAAAAAGCAATTTCTTAACAGCTGTAAGTTATTTAGTTATTTATTCATAGAGAGGCAGTACGGAGATTGTTTTAATCAATGTTATGCACATCCTGCTGTTTCTGTTAAGGGAAATGTTAATAGGTCTAGCAAGTCTTATGGCTAAGCCACCGAAGCGTTGCCTTTCAAGCGCGCATTGCTTAGACTTTAATATGACCTCGGTTGTATCTTTTACGTAAAGGCTAGTGGGACGGAGCAAGTGACTGTAACCAAAAAAATCAAATAAAACATATATATCAGCTTATATCAGGGTTAACAATCCCAACTGGTCGGCAGGATGCAATTCATTTCGGTCAGTTTACAAGTGTTGTCCAGGATTTGGACTCGGGACTCCGATCATCGCTCATTTTGTACCAGTAGAGGCGGTGAACAAGTATGAAAAAAAATCATAAATTAATCAATGTCAAAAAATGGACAGCTCACTTTCCTGCGAATTATCGAATTATCGAACGTGGAGGGAGAGAGGGGAGAAGGGCTTTTTAAAAGCCCTCCCCAAGTTAAATAACTTGAACAACTATTAAGCTTTGACCACCAAGTTTTCTATAAACTAACTGGGACTATTTTAAATTTTCGTGACTTGCACTTCAGATCCTTTGGCGGCAACGTTCCCATGAAAACGATTTTTAACAGCCATTTTTTTTTTAATTTGGCGAGGAATGTTTATTTCAATACAGTTTATTTCTATATTTCTTGATCGAATTATTACAACCTTCTTTTTAATAATTTATTAGCTTTATCAAATTTTCTCAACTATCTGTTATGTAATCTGAAGTTAGGGAAATAAAACAACAGAAATGTATTATTCATTCTGGACCTCAAGGCGACTCAGCTTTCCCAAGCCTCTAAACTAAGTATGAATCTAAATGATGCCGAAATTGGTTTATCAATGCAGCCAAAAATACGAGCTAGTTTCTCGTGTCCCTCTTCTCTTAAGCTCTTGGGGTCTTGTCATTGAAAGATTCGCCCCACATAAAGGAATCGAAGAGAGTCTTGGATTCTCGATTCCACGCCGTGGATTCCGGATTCCAGGTACTGGATTCCGGATTCTTTGTCAGTGGAACTTGGATTCTGAATTCCAATTCTCAGTAGGATTCCGGATTCCACAAGCAAAAATTTCACAGATTCAGGAATCCGGATTCCCTTGCATGGGACGAAAAGATATTGGAAAAGAGGTTGCCACTAAAAGCCTACTGAAACCACCATTTCTACATTCTACTAGCTTACGATAGTATTTACACGGATTCACATAATGCCAGACAAAATTGATATGACATCGTCCAGGTGAGAAGTACATATTCGAAAGAAGCTTAGATAAAAGAATTTCGTGTTGCCATCCAGTTTTCCTCACTTTCAACGTTGTTATAAAAAAGGTGCCTTGAAAGAAAAAAACTGTGTAATTTTCTTATCATGCAGGCTACAGATTCATCGATTTTGTAAGTATTTTACCATTTTACCATTAGCGCACTGAGCCTGAACACAGTCAAGCAGTCAGCATTTTTTATCCTTCATTTTCAGCGAACATAGATTTTCCAGAAATCTTCTGTAGAAGTTGCAAAGACATTGCCTTTTGACTCATCACAGAGCCATACGTTGTTATAAACAACCCAGTGATATCGGTGGGCAACAAACGCAGAATGGTCGTACATTCGTCGTTCTTCGTTTTTGTTATAGTGACCCCATTTTCCAACATAATGTGATCCATCGTTTCCCCATCGGTGACACTGTTGAGCTAAGTACGAGTTGTCGTCCTTCATTGTAATGAACGAACCACACGAGGCTGGCAGAACACTTGACTGACCGCTGAAATACTGTACTACAGCTTCCCCAGTGCTGTTATTGACCGTGATGACGTGAAAAGTGTGCCCATTTTCTTTACTACAGTGGAATCTCAGTTGAGTGAAGTTCAAGTGCGACCTCAGTTGACGCATGGCACTTGTACTAATGCCCATTAAGTTATTCTGATAGTTGCTGATCCCGCGGTATGAAGTTTCAGCGGTCCAAGCAGGGGAAGAGTCGGCTTGCTTTAAGGTGGCAACATTAAGCCAGCCCCCTGAAATCAACATAATTTTTTATTTCCAGGTGCAAGAATCTTTGCCGTTTTATTACTTATGAGTTAAAGCTAGATATTTGACAGTGAGAGTCGACGAGTCTGAAGTCAAGCAGAAATATTTTCTATAATTAACAGGAAGCAAAAAGGCCAAAGTTACAATTGGCAACTGATTTCCAGTGATTGTGTAATCCCTGCCTTTTTCAACGAGTTGACATATAAGACAATAGATATAGAGGATATTACATGGCCGCTTGGGGATACGAATTTTATCTTCGAGTGCTGAAAGTATCTCTCACGACTGAGAGAAGAGAACGAGTGAGAGATTCTTTCAGCTCGAGAAGATAAAATTCGTATCCCCAAGCGGCCATGTAAGGTTCTGTTTATTTTATAGATACTGATGAAATTCCTACATAAAACACAACTTTTTGAAACTCTTGTAATTCTTGTTATTGGCTAATCATGTTAGTAACCATGGCGACACCGATATCCTCACACGTGACAGATAAAAATAGTATCTTCACTGCGCGCGATGAAGATATGATTTTTTATTAAAAGAGAAAATCCTAGTATGTCATCAGTATCTATATAATAAATATTTTTTCTTTACCTCCATCAGTTGTCATATCACAAAGGACTTTTAAAGGCATGCCATTATTCTCAGGGTCGATCCAGTACTCTCCGTCCCTTGTTGAATCACCAGAGTCCCGGATGTGCTTACAGGAATGACCAGGGCTTGAAGAGAAATAACCAAGTTTCTCTAGACACAGAAGGAGAAAAATAATCCATTGAATTTTATTTAATCTTTCCTAAGCTAAATTTTAAGGCTGTTAAACAGTAAAACGTGTGACGAGGTTGCCAAAGAAATGACCGGAAGACAATACCCTTTAAACACAAACCTTAAAAAGCTATGTCATGTTAATTGCTATCTTTATATAAAGCTAACTGAATGTGTCTTGGCATCAATATCTAAGACTATAGGTAGGTATTGAACTGTTCCGTGTAGTCAGTTATTAAGGATGGCATGGAGGCGTGTATTGAAACTTGAAAAAATTGGGCCAATGATTTTCAAATTTTAATCATTGCTCGGTGCCTGCAAAAAATCACCAAAAAATTATTATTGTTTAGTGCTCCCTGATGGAACTTGTTTGATATCTTCTTTAACGGATCATTTTGTGTATGGGTGATGGCACTATTTTAGTGATGAGTTTAGCCCAGACCTAAAACAACGACATCCTTGTGAAATGGCTGACCGATAGCCCCTACAACAAAATCGTTGCGTTTTCCATGATACTGACACCCATTGTCTCTTATAATGAACAAGAGACTGAATTAGGTGGATCAGTTCTGCTGACAACCGGTCTCGTTAGTTTGGTTTCTTTTGACAAACAGCGAGGTACCAATTCAATCATCTCACACTCACTTGATTGACAGGTCACGCCCTTGAATCCAGGAGGACATGAACATTGATTTTGATGTGTTATCCTTTGTCCGCTGTTTTGACAGATAAACTTGAAATTCGCCACCTAAATTTAAAACGTTTGAATTTCAGCTTTGATGGATGAAGATGGTTAAGGATTACATTCATAAAAAACAGGCCAAGGACGAAAGAAAAGATTTAAAACTGATCGTACTATTACATATATTGCCGAGTGATTTAAAAAGGGAAGTCTGGTGGCTTAAACTTGAAACATTAACATTCACATTTCTTGTTTTCTCTCCTTCGAATGATAAAACTAAAACAGATATTAGCTACACGTAGACTGAGCCCTCAACAGGAATCGGACCCTCGACTTTCCAGTTAGCTGTTGGAAGCTTTAACTCCTGAGAAATGGGTGACTCATGTGATGAGCAGGTCGCTAGCTTGGGGTATTCTAGATCTCTCTTACCCATGTCATAAGACCGAGGTTTTCTTTTCCTTTTTATTTCATATAACGTCTGATATGCAACTGACATTACTGATGATCATCGTGAACACTCTGAAATCCTACACGAAAACCAGTAGAGAAAGATCAATTCCGCAATAACTTTCTCAAACTCCGATCTGACCTTTAAAATCGTATATTTCATATCAAACTCTGCATTTCTTCAGCCATTTGTCTGATCAGTCATATTATCTCAGTTCAATCAATCAATCAGTCAATAAACCAACCCGTTAACCAATCATTTAATAAAACCAACAACACAAAAAGCCTTTATTTTAAGCATGATGTTCACATAGTGCATACCTGACTAAGCTCAAAGTAAGTCGACCTTTTGTCTGCCTTGTAGTTTTCCGGTTTAGACTTCCTTGTCTCTGCCTTCAAATGACACACTTGTAATCTTGAATTTTCGGGAATAAAACAGTTGTATGACTGACAGCTCTCATATCGCAAACATCGTAATCCGCACTCAATACAGGAACCTGCATAGTAATAACTGATTGTGGAGCTCAAAAGAGAGTAACCTGGAAATTAATGACGACGACCAGTTTAATAGGCAGACATATTTTTAGAGAATGTTAAGAAGCCGTTTGTGATTCACGTCGTAAAAACTTTCGTTTTTGAATTCACGACAATAATATAAGATAGATCTGAAATCATTTAGTAGTTTGGATGATATAAACAACCTTACTAATACAAGACGTACATGGCTGTTCGGCTTCGCAAAAACATTCTTAAGGGCAATTCTAGTCAGACGTCATCAAGACATCAAAGGACCGTTCATTATACTGCATGAGAGTTTTCTGCAATTTGATCAGCAGAGAGCAGCTGTATTTCAGCTTTCAGTGGTTTCAAAACTAATAGCATATGTATCACTCATGATATTTCAATAGTCACAAATTTCACTCGCCATTTGCCATTGTATCTTGATATATTATTGATAGCATTAAGTATCCCATGAAATACTACTATGAATGAAGCTATTGTACCACTGATTAAAAACTGAATGAGTTATTGTAAAAAGAAGGAAATTGCCTTAACAACTCTTAAATCGCCATTGATTGAAATTTCAATGCTGATTAGTAGGGGATCTTCTTTGAAAAGTTCGGTAGAGTTTGCTAAGATCCCCTGCATCTGATTGCATACTTAATAGGATTTCGTTACAAATGTTGGGCGAAATAAATTAATAAAGGTTGCAAATAATTAGTTATAATGATAATACTTTCTATATCATAGAATCTTTGTAAGTTTATCTTATTTGCATTCATCGATATGTTTCAAATGGTTTCAGAGCTTAAATATGTAATTTGTAATCAACACCATCTTTTAAACCAAAAAAAATTGAAGTTGTTTTACAAAGCCAGGGGTTGGAAATCTTCTCTTCAATTTTTCTGCGTTTTTGTCAGAGCGGATGGACCTTATTCAACGAACATTTTATAACTTGTTGTGGCTATAACCTGTTAACGCTAATGGCCTCATTTGTTCGAATTGTGGATAGCGCTTTCCACTGGATAAATTACTATCCACTGGAAAGCGCAATTGGTTTTCGTAATACCTATCCTCTGAATAGCGATTTATCCGGTGGTTAGCCGCGCTATGAAAATTTTGAACAACCGGGGCCTGATGTCTACGCTAGCCGGATAGTTCAATTTTCATGACGACATGAACAGCATCCGTTAAACACCTGTTCATACTGCGCCAACTGGGAGTTGCAAAATATCATGTCGATATGTGGCGCCGATTCACTTTCAAGATGCTGCGCGGTGCAGCTTTGCTCCTATACAGAAAACGCGCCAAAATTTTCCTTCTTGTGTGTTAGTAGGAGCCCGGCTATCGGATATGGGTCTCGAGACGGTGCAAGAGCGACGCGGTCTAGAGTCAAGTAATAATAAACAAAACAGATTTGAAACATGGCGGGTCATGCAAAATATCAATCAGAGAATTCAGTTATTGCTCTTACAAGAAGCAAAACTAAAAAGCCAGTGAAATAAAGAAAATTGATTTGGTTACCTGTAAAACTTAAGCGTTGATGTCATCTACCAAACCTTCTGAACCTTCGAACCACTGACTTCCAAAACATACTTTAAAAATTCTTAGTAAACACTGGATCTTTGGTTATATCAAGTTTGACGAAACTTAAATTTTTATTCGTTCTGAAAACTCACCTTTATGAATCTCGACAAAGCTTGAAATGGATTCTAGGTTTGTAGCTGATGAAATACTCGTCTTGTGAAATATAACATCGCGGTTAAATGAGAACAAGACCAACCAACATACGCACACTGCTTTTGACATCATCAACGTGATCATCGGTAAAACAAGGTCTTATTGCACAAACAGAGGAAATGATAGTTTAAAAAAAAATTGATTTTCCATATACATAATTTTAATTAAAAAAGGAGAAGGTTGGAAATGAATGCGTGTTTATGTAACAATAACCTAAAATCAAGAATAACAGAAAATATTTATAACGAAGAGTTAAAAAAGAGCTTGAGCTATTAAACACGCACCTGGTAGTATCTTCGCGTTGAGCTGAAATGATACCATTAACAATCAAGTGGGTTTTCTGCAAACCGAAAATAGAAGTAATATCCAATCACCCCACCGCACCTAAATTAAATTTTTAGTTGCTTATGATCAGCAGTCTACAGATTAGCTTTCTAGTTGTGTATATATCAGCAAAGGTTGAAGGAATTAAAGACAGTAAAAATAAATTTCTGATTGATGGACAAAACCTATTCTAATGATAACAATTAAGATCACTAAATTATTAAACAACTAAGAACAAGAATCTCCCTTTATTACACATTGGATTGACCCCTTCTCCATTGTTGTCTCCAATTTAGTTTGATATACTTCTCTAGGAAAAAGCAGTCGGAATTATTAGGTTCTTTTTCAGCTATTGATGGGAAAAGCCTCTAGGACTGATCATCACCAGTAAGAAACTTCTTTCTTTTTCCACTATTTTATTCCCGTTATTTTATTTTCAAATAAACAGGAGTTAATGTCACGTCTTTTATTTTTTTGCTAGACTATAATCTCGAAACTCTATTATAATTATAAACCACCAGGGGCATTTTTCATTTTAAGGCCTTCATTGCGAGACATTTTCAGCCACATCTCACAGTGCGCGTGGGTTTCTTCTAATCAAAGTAGTCAAGTTTTCACAGCGTGCATGACAGTTTTTCGCGTTGAAATAAGGTGCTTTTTCAATTCACTTACCCGGCAATCCGGTCCAATCAAAGTCACACAGACTCTGGAAGTCTGGAAACAAGGATACATGCACACCTTTCGTAAACTTGAACTCACGCCGCGGCTTTCACGTTAATATTAAAGCAATATTTTAGCGTGAAATCTTACCTTTCCATGGCAATATTTCTATTTTTTCTTGACAGACATCTTTTCTAGTTTGCATGTGATTGTTTAAAGAACCTGTTTTCCTCATTTGCCTCTTGTTTGAATTTCTTGCATAAGTTTTTTGCAGAACTGAATTGTAACCAATCAACCGGGACGACTGGTCAGAATTTCGTGTTGGCTGGTGACGTTTTTGAGCGAAAGCCATTGTAAGTGAATGCTCAGTTATTGTCTCTATTTTTTACGTCCGTCGTACATTTGATGGCTCTTAAAATTTCATTATTCACTGGTGTCTAAGCTACGCAACTACCTCGTTCAACGAACTGACCCATTTCCTTAACCCTTTGGCGACCGGCAGCCTGGGCTGATTTTCTGCAAATTAGCACTGGAACGGCAAAAAATGAGTTTTGCAGCATGAAGGAAGGGTGATGTTTTCCCGACTAAGTAATCGGATGTTTTTTAAAAGCAGTTTTTCCTTTTTTTCACCCACATTTTTTTTGCGAACACTTCGGTCTTTCTTCTGTTTCTTTCTCGCTCTCCTTTTTCCCTTTGCCTTTCTTTTTTTTGTATTCAGTTTGATGCTAACAGGCTTTAAGCTCATTCTCTCTTGGTCGCTGATATTTATAGTTTTAACCACAGTTGCTTCATTAAAGCAGTTACTGGTCGCAACTTTGCCAAAAGGTGGAGTCAAGGCCCGGTTCATACCCCGTACTTCCATTGAGCCAAATCGAGTTCGAATTTAGGCCTACTCGGATTAATTTAAACCGGCTGAATTGATTCAGACTCTGATCTTCACTCCAGTCGAACTAAATTTCAGAGACGCGCATTTGTTTTACCTCATCTTGAATTCGGCGTCTGAATCAACGCCCGTCCACGGCCCGCGTTCCCGGCAGAGCCAGGTATGGAGAACGGCCGAGCCGATCCAAATTCAATTGACCGTTTGGAATAGATTCAGCAGCAGTACTTCATATGAACTAGTTTCACAGAATTCGATTCAGTTCACGTGAAGTACCTATACAGCGTTTGAACTGGGCCTCTGTCTGCTGACAGTCGGTGTTAAATGGTGACCCAGTAGACCTGCACCGTTCTAAACCTCTTATTTCATAGGCCTCCTTTAATCTACACTTCTATTGTTTTCAGGGATAGGGGCATTGTTATATGACAATCCCTGTTGTTTTCCCAGCTAATCACAGACAATCTTTCAAATAGGTGCGGGATCGCCCCAGTAGACCTGCGTAAAGATACAACAGTTTGTATAGATTTTTTAAAATCTAAAAGAAAGATCAAGGCAATGGTTTGCGCGCAAAGCAATTTTTATAGTGCACGTGAGTACATTAACGCTTTGCTTGTTTGTCACACAAGGGAAAAGAGGAGTAAGTTGTTGTCTTCAGTTACAAAGTAGGACATTAAATAGAAGCCCTTCATGATTGGATAGACCAAGATATCAGCTCCCTTTTTATTGGCTGATAACTGCCCCATTGTCATTTTGCTCATAAATTTGAATTGGTACCCGGATGGTTGGGTGGAACCGTGATACACATCTCTACCGCACAGGTTATCGAAACGTCAGTCACTGTCAACAACAGTCCTATTCAGGATTATGTTCACCCAGACGATCATACTCACAGTTATACACACCTCTCCAGCGTAAATCCTTAATATTCACATTTCCTTCGGATACGTGTCAAAGTCAGCGGAACCAGTTAATAGAGGAGACTAGTTATGAAAGCCGGCCGTGAACATCAAAATTTAAAGTTGAAAACAACGGTGCTGTAGTTTATGTTGGAAGCTCCCTGACTGTGCACAATCCTTTGTTTTTTGTTCACAAATTGTGACTGAATAAATTAATGCGATTTTTCTGTTGGTCAGTAAGTTCAAAATGATAGGAATGCTATTGATCATGAAAGTTATGCACTGTCAGGTCCAAAAAAGCTAAAAGACCCATAACAAAGGAGTCTAACGGGTTTCATATGGCGAAACTAAATCATTCAACTCGTTCACGGCGTCAGGGGCGGATCTAGGGGGGGGGCACAGGGGGTGCGCACCCCCCCCCCACCCCCTGAGATGACCTGCGGTTTTTTAATACAACTGGTATTCTGCAAAAAAAAAAAAAAAAACTACGTGGTTTATTGGTGTTGAAGTAGAGCAAGAGACGAGTGCACCCCCTCCTAAAAAAATCCTGGATCCGCCCCTGGGCGTGGAGAAGTCGTTAAGTCACGTTGCTATGGTGGCTTGTACTCAGGAACAAAACGGTAGCCCATAATTTTCTTCCATCGTTCGACAATAATGCAAATAGCAGTCACTGTCAACAACCGGAAAATTTGCTACCATGGTAAGGTGACGTTAGTTACTCTTCTCTCTATTTATTCAACTCGTTTTATTCATTCAGTCTGTCACTTATTCAATCATTCATTTATAAACAGCAACAACAAAACAGAAAACAATTGAAGCAGACTTCGTTCTGTCGTTCTTGTGATACAGTTACATATTACATGAAATTTTCGCCACACGTTAATTTCGCGATAGAAAAAAATCGCGAAAATAAAATGACACGAAAATTAAGTGACTCACATTATGTCCATAATCAAGAAAGAACTAGTTTATTACCACTGAAACGTTTAAAAATCACATTTTTTACTTTTCTGGTGAATTTTCAGTGTAAATGGATGTTGTGGTCAATTGACTCAAGAACGTACAAGAATGACCTGCTGGTGGACACTGTGAAAACTGCTTGGTTTTTCTTAATTTTGACGTTATTGTTTCTTTAATAAAGACGTTTTATTTAATTCAAAGAAATGTCAAATAACATTGCCTATGAAATGTAAATTGTTGTCCTCAAAAACGTGAATTTAAAGTGATTCAAAATATACAATTTCGCAAAATCGCAAAATTTAAGTGTCGCGAAATATGCGCACATCAAAATCTCGAAATAAACATGTTGCGAAAATTTCATGTAATAAGGTACATCTGGGCATGTTTTTTCCCGTACGATTTACGGTTCACAGGAAGTTTGGCGATTTGGAAATTTTTCTCTCAGTTTTAAACAAAAAAATCATTAGCGCCCAACCATAGACTCGGCGATCTTACCCACCGCCTACTGCGTATCCCAGTCCAAAAGCCCGCCTCACATTCGCCAAAAGAGAAATGGAACTGAGCCGAGTTAACGTTCGCAAAGACTTCTCGGAGTGTTTCTGGAGACAGAGAAAAAATATTGGCCAATAGCGGGCATCCCAGCCACTTTTTGGAAAATCTGATAGGAAAGATAGGCTGTTCAAGTTCAAAATATAGGAAAATATAGGAATTTTCTGCCAAAATGTAGGTTCTTTATAGGAAAAAAAAACTATTTTCAGTAATAAAGAATTGTGATTTTGTTAATTCACAACAGAGTTGCTTCACATTGCGAAATGCAGATATCAGAATATGTCCTATTTAAAGGAAATATAGGAGGATTTCGTGAAATATAGGCTCTTTATAGGATCCCATACAAATTATAGGATAAATAGGAAACATACGAGGGCCAGGATGCCCGCAATAGCTGACCTGCACGTCCCCTCTAGCCCAGAATTTCACAAAAAACAACACACTGGATTCAGGGCAATTGAAGTTTATTGAATCTGCGCTTAAGAGCTCAAGACAAGCACACGGAACAAAGAGTTGCAGTGATGTCATAATATATCCTTAATATCTGCCAGCAAGAGTTCCAAGGACGATTGTGCAGGACCTCAACAGATTATAAACTATTCTAACCTCATAAATCTACATAGACTCTAGAACATTTCCAGTAGCTGTTTATCAGTTGACTCACGAAATGTCTCAGTGTACACGACCTCTCTGGGTCACTGTACAGAGGAATTTGAATTACAAAAATTTAAACTTTGTACTCAATGACGTTTCAGAATGGTGTACGATATGACACCTTTAAGAAAGCATTCTAATTAATGTACATAATCTCTCTGGAATACTGTACAAAAACATCACAATAAATTAATTGCTAACAAAACAATCCGAACGAGATAAATGAAACATTTCATAATCAAAGAAGAAAAAAGAAGGCGAGCCATGATTGTATCTTATAGATTTGAAATTCAACACCTGACTATGATGATTCATGAGCCAGAAGTTGATTATGATTACAAAACGTTTCTTTATCACAACAGATTCACCAGAATCGTGAAATATCATGATTCATTATGAGGAATATGCTTACTCTAATGGATTTTAACATTATAAAACAATCCTATTAATTTAGGTAATTCTCTCTTTGTACATAAACTCTCTGGAATAGTGTACAAAAATAATATAAAAAATTCTTGGATAAGCTGTTCTTATAATAAATTAATAATATCATAAAGATTATGTACACAAACACTTTGGAATGGTGCACAAAATAAACCTCGCCTTCAAATCACAAAGGTGTTAAAAATTGTCGCTGGCTCTTTATTCTGAGAGCCGCTGTCTACCGAGCCAGCCAGTTTGCTCAGTTTTTTGGGATGAACCTCACATAGGTCCACACACTGTGGCAGTTGTTAAATGAAAGAAATACATTTATATGAAAGACGTAAAACTAGCGGTTTTCAATTGAGTGTCTGATTACCAAATCCTAATGGCCAATCTTGACACGTGCAGTCAAACAAACAAACCAATCACATATCAAAGGGAATTCACAACGAGGGAAAACGCGAGCAAGAAAATCAATTTTCTTTTGCTAAACTTTTGATTGGTGGAGAAAATGGCGAGGTTTTTTCACCCAATCGGAGAGGTGAGCGCTAGACTCTCTATATAAACTTTCACACAAAAAATTGCTTTTTCAACCGTCACGTACTTAGTACACATCCACTCTCGAACAGTGTACTAAAATAATTGAATCCAAGCCTCAGTCACTTTAAAATTAATAATTAGTAACTTCTTCAGAAAGAAATGATGGTGAACAACTGGAAATTTCGGGGAAAAATGTTTTCTTCCCCTGAGATATCCAACTGAAAAATCTAAGAAGGGTAACTTAGTCCTCCTAAATTTACACAAGAGCATTTTTAACGTTTACCAAAATACCGGTGAGCTTTATAAGCCAGTAGTATTACATGGATACCATGCACATATCCACACTGGAATAGTGTAAAGGTAATAATTAAATCTCATTTAATGGATTACAGTTGAACCTCTCTACAACGGCCACCTTTGGGACAGAAGAAAGTGGCCATTGTAGACAGGTTTTAAGCAAGAGTCAATGTATGGATTTTTTTGTCCTCGGGACGAAAGAAATAGTAGCTGTTGTAGAGAGGTGGCTGTTAGTGGAGGTACGACCGAATAATGTACTTCTAAAAACATTGCTGATCCATTCAGCCAGTCCTCAAATCATTAAGTTGTAACATCGACCATGTTAACAATGTATAATTATAATTATGCATCTTGATTTATTGTTAATCAACTTTGGGATGAAAAAGGGTTAAACATCAATATAAAATGCGTGATTGACTTTAAATATTTCTTATGTTTTAAATATGTATGATAACCTTTGACATTGCAACAACAGAAGCACTATTATTTTCTTTAAAATAATGTACGTGTACAAATGTTTGGTATAAGCACATGTCTTCACTGGGACAGTGTGCAGTATAATTAATTTCCCATTAACATCACTTCTTAATTAACAGATTAATTAGCAATAAGCATGACATCTTCAAACTAAGAATGGAATGAAAAACCAAGAATAGCCAGGCTGAATTGAAAAATATTGAGTTTCTCACTGACACGCTTCACTGTTGAACCGATAAAAAAGTCAAAATCTTAGTTATAACGACTTCTACAACAGAGAAATTTACTTGTTTCCACTAACCACGCACAATTTTAACATGGCTTTTGACGAAAAAAAAATTAAGAATTATTGTGTTACTCTTTTGATCTCTAAAAACGTTTAACTTTGGCTAGTTACAAACTCAGACTTGTGCGGCAATTTTTTTCTCTCTTTTTTTGCTAGAAATGTCATGCTAACTGCAAATAATTATAAAGTTCAGTTAAAATACATGTAACAAAACTACTTTTAGCATGCTAAACAGCATGTGGACTCAAGAGGTTGATTTCATCTGTGTTAAATTTCTCCTTAATGGCACTGATTTCATCACTGAATAAACGACAATAAGACAGGAAAATTAGAACACAAATTCCACGTCAAATGCTTACCTTAATGAGTTTGTGTACAGTAGTGACAGCTCATTTTAGAGGTAATTAATGAGAGTGAGTGACTGTGAATTCAAGTGCCTTCAAAAGCTCATGGAATGACCTCATCATCCATGAGCTAAAAACAATTCCCAAGTGTAGAATTCCCCTTTTGGCGTCAGTTGTAACTCTACCTATGTAGCATTTCAACACCAGGCATTGCAATTTGCTTGTTTCAGAGATCTATATGTATGTAATATGCAACTGAAATAAATGTTCACACGTTTCATTGCACTTACATTTCTTGAACGCTGTCATTATCCTTATCAGATGAATGTTTGCTGGAAGCTAATGGCTCACCATACGCTACATAACTTCCCACTGCATATGAGGAAAAACACCTAAATGCACGGAACATATACATTTGTGTTAAAAGAGAAAGAAATGGGGCACAAAAATTATTCTGCCTGATATTTCCACTACATGTAAATACATGTACAAGTAATAATATTAAAAGCTTTATATCTGTTGGCAACATAGAGTGTGGAGGGCAAAAATTGGCTTTATGTCATTTGCATTTAATATTCACTTTGTGCGATATTATTATTATTGCTGGCCAAGTTTCACCATTTTCAAAATATTGTTGTGATGAGCATTTCCACGGTCAGGGGATGAAACTACCCAGGTAAATTGCTCAAATAGTCTCCTTTCCGTATGCCAAATTCGGTAACAATCAGATTTTGATCTCTAGAGATTAATAATTTTAATTTTATAGTGCCTGGGGAAAATGAGTCACACCTGGGTTTTGGGACCAAGAAAACGTGTCCTTTCCCCTGAATAGAGGTGTCCTCTATAGAGGCAACAGATACAAAGATAATAGGAAAATTGTTCCGCGACCAAATTTTGGGTCCCCTGAACAGGGATGTTGCTAAGAGCCGGCTGCCGGCTAATTTCTCTGGCTGAAAAAGAGCTTATCACCAGCTCAAATTGAAAGGACAACAAAGCCGTGTGGGAATTTTAGAGATGTAGATGAGTAAAACAGCCGACTTGACTACCATAACAAAAAAGCTCGCTTATCATTTTCTTAGCTACATCCCTCTCTGAATGGAGGGGTCCCAAAGGAGAGGTTCCAATGTATTATTTTTGTTGAGGAAAGAGAACCTGAGGGTAAGAATGCAGATTTGCCTGAGTTTTGTGGTGTGGGAGTTTACCAAACTGAAATACATTCATGTATGAGTCAATGGCTCTTAATAGACATAGATGACTGTAATACACAAATTTGATGGAGAAGCATTCCTACCTTCTCTGCCTCTGATGACGAAGGAAAACTAAACACATCAAAAACGGTACCACAACAATAAGAACAAATGAAGCAGTGACTAATGACCCAATCATCACAGGATCCAGTGTTCTCTCACGACGAGACACCTTTCCACCTCCATAGCCACCTTTTGCTGCCACTCCCACTGTTTTCTCAGATGGCACAGACCCTGGTAATGAAGGTCCAGTTGTCACACTGACATTTCTTGGGGCATGAGCTGGGATTCTCACTACTGTCTTGTTTTGTGTGAGGACAACGTTTGGAGCTGTGGCTGTGGTCTGCAAAGAATCTAAGAAAATTAAGATAATTATGTTTAAGTGATTCACTAATAATAATGACTCATGTTAACAAAGTTGCAAATAACACACAGTGCAGAGGGTCATGCAACTGTTCAAAACTCTCAAGGAGGCATAGTAAACATGTTACCTGGGGGACTGGAAGTGGACAATATTTCACCAGAATTGCTACTGTTTTGTTTTTCAGGTTTTGTAGGGGCTATACTTGTTGGAGTGGTACTAACAGCAACTGAAGAATTTTCAGCAACTGTAACTGAAAAGAATAGAATAAGGAATTATTGCAAGCTAAGTTAAGAGGTAAAAAGTAATAATAAAACTGAATAATAACAATAATATGCCATCAAACTCCTAATATACATGTACATGTACATAATTCCTTGAAATTTTAGGATGCCTTCGTAAAGCAATGATATACAGGGTGTATAGATCTTCATATTGAGGTTCCTGCCTTGCCCTTCCCTAAAATACACAATTACTGAAATGCATGTAAATTTTTGGATACATATGTTTGACACTGCATGTAGGGTGTGAGTGGTGGGGGAGGGGTTGGGCATGTGAAATAAAAATGGCGCCATAAATGAAAATTTGTCTGAAAAAAACGTGTAACCTGAGACATGTTACATGTACCTAAAACATATACACTATAATATGTATACAGGACTTTACCAAGACAGACGAAGCCTGGTTACTAACTATGCACGATGTGTATCCTTTATGTATAGCTGACATGAAGCAATTTTTGGCAATAAAAAAGGATAAAATAACATGTCTTATGACCAAAAAAATTCAAAATACAACTTACGATTACTGCAACCGTACAGCTCCATTCTTAAACAGATGTTGTAATTAAACCTTATTGGATAAACTCTAACATGTTGAGCAGATATGGGTACAGGAAAGGTATTCTTTACCACTTTCTGAGAATCCGAATTTGCTGTAAACACCTGTGGTAAAAAATAGGTAGGGATTGCAATGAATCAGTCATGGAACTGAAATGTAAAACATATCTACCAGTTTAATAGTCATATATATATATATATATATATATATATATATATATCTAAAATTGAATTTCTACAAAATATATGATCATCACCCACTGCCCTCCAGTTATGAGAATGCGGGTCTGCTGAGCAGGAGGCCGTGAGTTCAAACCCAAGATGGACCACCAACCACTGGTAAGATCATGCTAGTGTGATTAAAACCCATTCTCAATTTAAATAATCACATCATTGGCAATGATGTTTATAGCTGTTCTTGTCTTCTTCATCCTTACACATCAATTGAAAGGGGATGTAAAAGAACCTGTGAAATAATTATTTGATTGTACATTCTTAAGAGTAGGGAATGTATATGTACTAAAGGCCCCTGTTTCGTGGTCTATCTTAATTCTGACTTAAACTGTCATTGGTTTGGGTGGGAGAGGTGAGATCAAACATAGACTGAAGCGACTGCATAGTGCGCCTTTACTAGCCTGCGAAAACATCCGTTTCTCCTCACTCTTCATCGCTGAGGACGTTTCGCGCGGAGGAACGTCTGCGACTCAGCGACAGAAATTCCATACTGATGACGTAAAATCTGTCCAGAATCCGGTCAGAAGCGCTGATTGGTCGACAGAGCAGTTACATTGTTTTAGCTATTGTTTACAAATGACAGACAAAAGACAAAAGGCCAAAAAGGTCAAATGTAAACACGAAGAATCCCTAACAAAACAGTCAATATTTGTGGAATATAGTCTTCTCTAGAAGAAGCATTTGAGTTTTGCTGGAGCTCGTGGGCAGATCAACACAACACTTTACCAAAATCGACCAGAACACACGCAAAATTAGACAAATTTATATTTGGAACCCCATGACTACTGGATTTATCTTGTAAACATTGATTTGCGTCATCAGTATGGAATTTCTGTCACTGAGTCGCAGACGTTCCTCCGCGCGAAACGTCCTCAGCGACGAAGAGCGAGGAGAAACGAATGTTTTCGCAGGCTACGCCTTTACATGCTGATGTCCGATCTCATCTCTCTGGTTCCTAGGCAATTCAGCCACTGGATGCAAGAGAGGGAAAATTAACACCTTTTTATTTTTATTACATTGTTTACATTGCTTGATGCTGCTTTTGCTCGTAAGTGATTTTTAGGTGGATAATTAAACCTTTTATAACCCAGTCCTTGTGTCTCACTAATTGACATCAACCAGTTCATGTATTCAAGCTGCCACCAATTCCATGCTCTCAAATATGGTTAACTTTTCCACAGCACATATCAGTGTCTGTTTGATTACCCGTCATTCAATTGCTGATAGCTCCTTGCATGACTTACTGTGTTGTTGATGATTAGTAATAATAATAATAGTAGATTTCCAGTACATTACATAAAATCTCAATACTCAGATTACAATAATTGTTACTAAAACTGTAGACATTTTTTCTTTGACGTTGAGCAAAGTGAAAAAGGGGAAATAAAATAAAAAATTAGGAATTGGCTCTTGCCCAGCTTACCCTCTTAATCCTATGCCATTTAGCTCCATCTCTGCTGTAAACAACTCTGAACGTTTTGACAAAATAGTCATTGACACCTGAAAATCCTTGTGTTGCAATTCCAGTTAAAATAAGAGTTTGAGTTAAGTCCAATTGAATATAATGATTCCTGCCACCGCTGGCACACCATGCACGTGTGTTGTACAGGCGGGAATATTGTGGTTTTGTGTGGACTGTTTTCCCACTTCCAATATAGAAATTCTCATAGAATGAAGAAGCTGAGAGCTGAGAATCAAGTACTCTGCCATCTTGTAAACCTACTGTTCTGTTGCAGTCTGTGAAAAACAAAGGAGGAACTAATTTGTCAGTCGTACAAAACTATTAAAACATTACACAATCATTTGTAACGAATCTTTCTTTCTTGTAACACTATATGAATAGAAGGCCAACAAATCATGACTAGACCCACACTTTAAGTTCAATAATCCATTCTCAGATTAAACAGGATTCAACCTGTAGTTTGTTTCGAAATTCCTTTCTTTCCTAGGCCTGATTATTCATAGGAGACAAAGAATATTCTGATTTATTATAACCAGGAAATAGCCATTATGCATGTTTATGTCAGATGAGTAAATCTCACCACCATGTCTCTTTTTCAAAATATAAAGTTGCGAGGTGTTACATAAATGAATTCCCAAGGCAGTACAGTTGAAAAGAATACCCATGCACAAAGAGTGCAAATGCTAAGAACTTTGCTTACAAACAGGGCTTGGTGGTGAAATGTGCTCGTCTGACGTAACCATGCATAAGGGCCATTGATTTCATCCACAACACGTACATACATGCATACATGTATGCATGTACCAAGCAGTTTTCAAAGTTATATTTTTCACTTACATTGTACAGTTGTACTTTCACACACAAAAAATGAAAATGTGATGTTACAGGTTTCACATAATATTAATTTTAAAAAGACAAAAAACCTAGGCTCTTATGCTGAATATTTTTTTTTCTTGTCTAAAGTGACTGAATTTCGTAATTTACTCTTCCTGTTCTTCAAGCATTTAGATGTTCTTGCCAAATATCAAACACAATACGTGCACACTGTATATTGGCTCAGAATTTTGTCCTTTAATTTGCAACACTCCTTATCATAAAGTGGAGCTGACCAAAATATACAATGTAACAGGTCCTTTGTTTTCTTCATCTGTCTTTAATTCACCCTTTTGACTGTTAGTAACGATATATCAACAACAGATATTGACACCGCTGTAGGCAGGAGAAAATTTATTGCTAATTTTGCTTTTGGAACTAAAGCTCTGTTAGACTTAAGTAGCCTATATTCTCTAAATGTATAAGGAATTTTTGTAATGCAACTCAGAGTCTTCAAAATAGTTTGCTACAACCGTTAACAACAAACTTGATGACAGCATTTGGCTGTCTTTGTTGAGTTCAAACCTGCCTTTCATTTAGAAATTTTCAACAAGTTATCTTTGGAGACAGAGAATTTGAGGCAAAGGAAAACAAAAACAGAGCTGGATTTAGAGAAAAACTTGAACTAAAGTGCCTGCACACACTGCGTGCTACATGACTTTGTACATGACAATCATGAATGAGTTAACTGTAACACTATGCTGTAAAACAAATTTTCTAGAAAAAAAATCTTTTTCATCCTCCTTGTATTGGTTTGAATTCCTTTAAACAATTAGCTCTAAAAATCGAAGTTTTGAATAGAAAATACCTTAACATAGTTTAACATACTGCTTACGGATATCAAACATCGTTTTGCTCGAAAATCCTTTAAGAACTCCACAGATGGTTAGCAGAATCCAGTGTCTGTGGCCACTGGATAGAGATTTGTCAAAAACATTTCAATAAAAAAAGCCATGACCTTTCCTAAAATATATTGTTTCATTAATAGTAGATCATAAATGAAGAATGTTTTTGGATACTCTGATGTTCCTGTTATTTCCATCTCTATATCTGGCCTGAATAAAAATGATCAGACCGAACACAAACCGCCATCTCATGAACATGAGTAACTTTTGTCACAAGATTGGAATGAGAAGGGTACAAAGATGTGTTTTGACAAGGAATACATGTAAAATCATATCCATAAAGGGGCTTACCAGCTCCTCAAATTATGGTTTCAAGTATTGCTTTCACATGTATCGTTAACATCAATGGTTTAAATTTCTCATAGAATTCAACATATGAAAATAAAACAAAAAAGAAAGTTATTATTTGGATTGGAGGCACCTTATTTGCACAGTTTTTATTTTTTCAAAAAATCTGCTGTTTCTATGACAACTAGGCTCTTTGCCCTAACTCACAGTGTTCAATTTTCAAGGAAGATGGAGAACTAACTTATACATCTATAAAGGCACATACAGTGTAAAAGTGGCTGGCCAATCTACGTATTTGCGACCCAAATAAGACAGGAGTACACTCTTTTCTTCAGTGTTGTCTCAGCTTGTTCTCTCTGTTTAACCTTAGGGTCCTGATTGTTAAGACTGGCATTTCACTTCCACATTTGCCAAAACCAAGTCCAAATATTAATATTAAAAACGAATTCTGAATTTAAAATTGTAAAATTTAGCACAGAAGACAATGCCATGAAAACGTATCGCCACAGAGATATCAACTGAATGGTCACATGTTAGGATTTTATTCCAGAGGATCGAAAGTCTTGAAGAGGATTGGAATATATTGATAATGGTTAATAAACAGCACATGTTATTTCAGCTACACATACAATTGATTCATATGCTAATACAGTCTATTAAAACGGAATTGTTAGTTAAAAACAATTCTACTGTACTTCATTTTAACTAAAACAGCACGAGAGGTCTTTTTTTCGACCGGTAAATGCATGTACCCACAGAAACCCAGCATAGCTCATGATCAAAATCTACACGACAAATGTAAAATCTACACTCCAGCATTTCTTGTCCAAATCTGTAAGACTTGGTTAGTCAAAGCTTCAGTAAATAATAAGCGTTAACAGTGTGTAAGGTTAACCGAAAGCGAAGAACTTTGGTCCTACACCTCAGTGAGGCTCACGCGCGAGAATCTCATGCTACACGCTTCATAATTTAAATAAAGTTTGGTGGTCAAAGTACTGACATTCTTTGCAGTTTAACCATAAGTAAAGCTTGAAAAATATAAAATGATTCATAATTTTCCTTTGGATCCAGAGGGAGACCAACAATAGGTTAGTTGTATCATAACTTTATAAACAAAATGGCAAACAAAAGCTCAATATAACCTTAATCTTAAACTTAGCCACTAGGTCTTGCGAGACTGGAAGAGCTGCCCAAGTATTGGGGATTACAGTAATTAAGTTTCCATTCAATAGACTCACCATCTAACCAACTTGATCCTAATACGCTCTGGAAGGAGACAGAAAATAGAAAAAACAACAAGGAATCCGAAACAGTGAACATCTTCTTTCACAAGCGTGGCCGATTGCCGATACACATGAATCTGTTGTGTCCTTCTGACCAAAACGTGAGCCGATCCGCGTACTATTTAAGCTTGGTAACCACCCGCAATGCGCTGATTCGCTTGCTTGTTGGCGCCCAAAGTAATAAAGGCGGGCGATATTGATATGCTACGCAGGCTGTGTCAGTCATCGTTTACGTCAATTTTTTGGTCCAGTTTATAGATTCTTTTCTCCTCCCGCCCCCACTGTCCCCCGGGAGAGCTTACTCGCGCCCGCAGGCTAATTTCAAAAAAACAGTACCGCATGCACTGATGTGCGTTCGTCATAGGAACTACAAGAAGCATCATATCAGGCCGCTATATTGATTAAGACCATAACTTTGTCACGTTATCCGAGAAAAGGTTCCGTAAGGCCTAGAGAGCATACTGCTGATAAAAATTTTGTCTGTCTTTTGAATGGAAACGTGGAAACTGTCTTTGTCAGTTTTTGACTCTGTACTGTCTTCAGAGAGAATAATACTTAACGCGGACGAATCCCTCACTCAAGCGTGACTAACTCACAGGAAAAACAACTCTTGTGCTAATTTTATAGCCCAGAAATTGATCACTGATTGTCTTTCCGAGGCCAATATTCTCCGCAATGCTGTGTCGGTTACGGGGGGGGGGGGGGGGCTACTCCCTTATCTACGCTATATAGGTATGTGCTCCCCCATCGGGTAGGGTTTTTGCGCCGTTTTGGTCTGAAAACGGGTATAGGTATACACGTTGGTCGTTTTGGTCTGGAATCGGGTATGGTTTTCGAGGGAACTACGGGAGTGTATGAACATATTTATTAATTCAATACCAAATGAGTAAGAGAGAAAGAGAAATGTGCCAATTCGAAATGGATTTAAAGCATTTTTTTGTTGGCGCTCTAATCTAAGTAATGATAACATAATTTGTGCCTGAAGGCCAGGTCTGAAAACGGGTATGGACGTTAGAGGTCTGGTCTGAAAACAGGTGTGGAAAATTACATTTTTTGGTCTGAAATAGGGTCAGGATTTGGAGAACCGGGCGGCACACCCTCACCAAGAATTCCCAGGAGTACCCCCCCCGGGGGGTCGGGTGACAACCAACTGAGAGATAAAAGAAAGTTTTGTTTTCTCTCTTACTAATGAAATAGATCACTCCCCCAAATTTTCTGTTCTCCTTAGAATTAAATTGACACAGGCACAACTGTCACATCACCGTGTGCCCATCAGATTGGCGACTGATGAGTACCGAGATCTTCTGGGCCAATAATTTTTTTCTCGTGTGCGGCGCAGCGCGGAGGGATGCATAGATGCAGGGCAGACCGGCACATCTTCGGTCGAAGGGCGAAGTCGCGAGCCATTATCTAGCGGCAAATCCAGAAACCACTTATGAACCAGGGTATACGAACATGATAGGTCACTTCGAAGATCAGTGGTTAGTCGTGTCCTGCATGACTGTCGTCTGAACGCATGCAGTAAAATTCCATAGCAGGCCTCTGAAAGCATATTGATAATAAGACATGATAAACTTAAAAACAACAAAGATCGAAGTCCGGTTCCAGTGCACCAATCAACAACAGCCACGGTACCTTGACAACCACACTCTTATTTCGGTCCCTCTCTGAAAACGCCTGCGTGGGAGGCTACTCTCTCGCTCGGATGCGGTTCTGTTAATCGAGTCTATCGACACCATTGCCTGACTGTCGCCTGACTGACTATTTTTAATACCAGCCTAAAATTTAATTCTATCGTAAGAATCGATTATCAGATCTAGTAGTAGTCTCGCTATCGTGAGATAACTGGCGATAAACAACGCTACCAAGATCAAACTGTTCACAATGTTTATTATTAATGTTGCCAAGCCGTGGCTACTGTCTCCTCCACACTGAGTTTTTCCAGGGCCGATAATAAGCCACTTCCGAGTTCCAAAAACCCTTACTCTCAAAATGAGGCCAAGTGCACAACTCTTCTTGTCGGAAATGAGTTTTATTTGCATGAGAATGAAAAATCATTTCCATACTGCAATAGCCTGAATTTCATCCGATTACTTCGAGTCGTTATTACTCAGGGAGTAATAACGACTCGAAGTAATCGGGTGAAATTCAGGCTAATACTACAAAGGCCGAGAACTTAACCTCGTTTTGGTACAGAGGCCCGGGGAACTCGGAAATGGCTTGTTAGACTCGGACAAGCGAGAAGCAAGAGAAGCGAGAGAAGCGCGAAAGGGAGATGAATGATGGGAACCAGCATAGAGGGCATGCGAAAGTAATGATAATAATTAATCCAAATTAAAATAAAAAGTGATCGCTTTTTGAGACTGGGGACGAGGAGAGTTTTGGTTCGAAGATTATCCCTTGGGGTTTATAAATTTGTCCCGCACCACAAGAAAATTAGATACTAACCCCCTCCTTGTTGCCCCCTTCTTTAGGCTATGATTTACGTAGTGCCCCCCGGGTTTCAGGTAAATCAGTAATACACTGATTGGATCTCTCTCGAATTGCATTGAATTGTAGTTAATGTAATGTATAATTATAACTGAACGAGCAGCAGTACGTGCTGGGAGTCAAAGACATTGAAAAGTGTGTCTCAGTAGAGTTTGATAACGATGATGCTTTGTGAACGTTGGAGAGTGGCTACGAAAAAATATTAGGTATCAAATTGTTATGCAAGAAAATCAACTCTTCACGTGTTTTGAACTTTTCTTCTGCGAACGACACTAACAGAAGAGGACATGGCGTCCTGTTCCAGAGCTTTTTGGAAGCCTAAAAATGTAAAAATTGCGAGGAAGAGAGGACGTTAATCGAAAATGCTGAAGTGAAATGGTAGAGAAAACAAAAATCCAGCAATGGAGGCTTGCCTCCTTCACAGCTGACAAGTCCAAGGCAACGCTTGTACTCTGCTATACCCAACATTACGCCTGAGTCAGTGAACTTTTGGCTGAATAAAATTGTGGAAAGACAGAGTTTTTAATTTTGTGCAATACAGTCAAATACGGTGGCCCAGAACCGTCACAGCAAAACCAAATACTTCACAGCAAAAACAAAGTAGCTTTGGTTTTGCCGTGGGTATTTGCTTTTGCCGTGAGGTATTTGGTTTTTGCTGTGAAGTATTTGGTTTTGCCGTGAGGTCTTTGGTTTTGCCGTGAGGTTTTTTTGTTTTTGCCGTGAGGTTTTTGGTTTTGCCGTGATGTTTTTGTTTTTTGAGGTTTTCGGTTTTGCCGCGTGAGGTATTTTGTTTTTGCCGTGAGGTTTTCAGTTTTGCCGTGAAGTATTTTGTTTTTGCCGTGAGCTTTTTGGTTTTGCCGTAGCAGTTGTGGGCCACCGTAGTCAAACCTAGTTAGTACGGACACTGAGGAGGCCATAGAAAGTGTCCGTATTAAGCGGGTTGAATTTAGAGAAAATGTAAGGGCCCTCTTTCCCCAGGGAACACAGCAAACTGTCCGTAATAATGAGGTGTCGGTATTAAGTGGGTTGAATTTAGAGAAAATGTAAGGGCTTTCTTTGCCCAGGGAACACAGCAAACTGTCCGTAATAATGAGGTGTCCGTATTAAGCGGGTTGAATTTAGAGTAAATGTAAGGGCTTTCTTTGCCCAGGGACAAAGCGAACTGTTCGTAATAATGAGGTGTCCGTATTAAGCGGGTTGAATTTAGAGTAAATGTAAGGGCTTTCTTTGCCCAGGGAACACAGCAAACTGTCCGTAATAATGAGGTGTCCGTATTAAGCGGGTTGAATTTAGAGTAAATGTAAGGGCTTTCTTTGCCCAGGGAACACAGCAAACTGTCCGTAATAATGAGGTGTCGGTATTAAGTGGGTTGAATTTAGAGAAAATGTAAGGGCTTTTTTGCCCAGGAACACAACAAACTGTCCGTAATAATATGAGGTGTCCGTATTAAGCGGGTTGAATTTAGAGTAAATGTAAGGGCTTTCTTTGCCCAGGGACAAAGCGAACTGTTCGTAATAATGAGGTGTCCGTATTAAGCGGGTTGAATTTAGAGTAAATGTAAGGGCTTTCTTTGCCCAGGGAACACAGCAAACTGTCCGTAATAATGAGGTGTCCGTATTAAGCGGGTTGAATTTAGAGTAAATGTAAGGGCTTTCTTTGCCCAGGGAACACAGCAAACTGTCCGTAATAATGAGGTGTCCGTATTAAGCGGGTTGAATTTAGAGTAAATGTAAGGGCTTTCTTTGCCCAGGGAACACAGCAAACTGTCCGTAATAATGAGGTGTACGTATTAAGCGGGTTGAATTAAGAGAAAATGTAAGGGCTTTCTTTGCCCAGGGACAAAGCGAACTGTTCGTAATAATGAGGTGTCCGTATTAAGCGGGTTGAATTTAGAGTAAATGTAAGGGCTTTCTTTGCCCAGGGAACACAGCAAACTGTCCGTAATAATGAGGTGTCCGTATTAAGCGGGTTGAATTTAGAGTAAATGTAAGGGCTTTCTTTGCCCAGGGAACACAGCAAACTGTTCGTAATAATGAGGTGTCCGTATTAAGCGGGTTGAATTTAGAGTAAATGTAAGGGCTTTCTTTGCCCAGGGAACACAGCAAACTGTTCGTAATAATGAGGTGTCCGTATTAAGCGGGTTGAATTTAGAGTAAATGTAAGGGCCCTCTTTCCCCAGGGAACACAGCAAACTGTCCGTAATAATGAGGTGTCCGTCGGGTTGACTTTAGAGAAAATGTAAGGGCTTTCTTTCGCCAGGGACAAAGCAAATTGTCCGTGATAACCCAGTTAGGTGTCCGTAAAGCGGGGTTCGAATGTAGTAAATTTATTGCGTGTGTAAATAGTTGAAAGAACATTTAATTTAATATTCACCCACCATTTGTTGTGTCAGGTGCTGTTTTAAAGGCTTTAAAGGCCAGCGCCAGAGTAGCGGAGAAAAACTGCATTTTTCACCAATTCCTCCTTTTTGGACTGGTTTTCGATTAATCAGCATGGGGATCGATGAGTCTTGAAACAATAATCATATGGCAAATTCTTCGACCAATCGGATGAAATTAAGAAGCTTATTTGTTTTTTGCGCATGCGCATAAGCCAGAATTTGGACTCCGACACTTCATTTTTCTTTCTCGCTCTCTTTACCTTTCTTTTCTAAATTCAGTTTTGTTTCCCATTTTATCGTCTTTCTTTTGCACGGAATTGTGGTTGGCTAACCTTTCTGGAAAGAGACAAATTTAACAAACTGAGTAGTAGGTAAACGGCGAAATTGGCAGCGGATTTTTCCCCAAAATGTTAAAATGTGCATCCATCCATAAGGGCAGGAAAACGACCCTAGCCGTCCGAAAAGGGTTCGTTTCGGGTCTGCGTTTTGGGGTCTTAGGTCTTTGGTCTTCGTTTTAATTCGCTACAACCCGTTAAGAACTGTTGTTATTTAACACTTCCAACTTGCAACGTTAAGTCTAGCTACCCATTTTGACTAGAAGCTGCTTCTAACCATTTTAAAGCGTTTCCCAAAATACTTTAGGTTCATATCATCATTTTTCTACTGCAAAGCCGTGCTCCGTGAAATTGTTTGCGCGAGGGCGATCCAAAATCCGGAATAACGGAAACGGAAACGGAGAGGGAAGTGAAAAATGATATGATGAAAGAGGTCGTTAAACTGTTGTCTTTCATAAAGAAAGAATAGACCAAAAAAGTAAATAAAAGCATCGCAAAATGTCTCCAATAGAGGACAATGATTCTTTCCGTCCAAGACATATTTTGCTGTATTTTAAATACCCTTTTCAAATGAAAGATTTGGGCAAAAATTGATGAACTGGTTCAAGAGAGAGACCACACAAAACAATGTTCTTCGTCTTGTGAAAAAAAAAGAAGGAAACAAGGGGAGCTGCGATTGATAGCCTCTTCTTTTATCTTGTCACACCGTCCTTCCCTGCCAAAAAAGGCAACCGTACGATATCGCTTTCAGGTACAGTTAGGTACTATAGCGGTGCTGTTCTCTGGAACAGTCTGCCCTCTTTTATTAGGAAAACCAAATCTGTGGCTAACTTTAGACAGATGTTAAGCGTTTCAGTTAACTGACACGGCATTCAGTCAAAACAGGCATTAACTTTTCTTTCCTCTTTTAGATTTTACGTTATAGATATATGTTTATTTCTTCTACTAAGTTATATTTGTATTTACATAATCGCACACCGTTTAATAAAATCACTCTAATATGTAATTATATTTTAAGTCATAGATAGTCAATACCATAGTGATTTTAGTATTAGTAGTATTATTTCTTGCCTGATGTATTTACTGTGTATAAATAACAAAGATGATGATGATGATGATGACGGACTTGGCATATCATCGTCGTGTCGAAAGATCCCGAAAATTGGTTATCTTTTGTACGCTGGTGGCTCCGATATATATATTCTACTGTTAATTACCAGGAGCCTGGACTGGCGCTTACTCATTGTAGCAAAACTCACTAGATGACCATGGTGACTTCTTTGGTCATGCGCCGTAGTCACCGTAACGACAGACCCCGAGACCCCGTTCCACAGACCCCAGGACCCCGCACCCCGTCTCCGTATTATCCACTAAAATAAACGATCACTCTGGCCAACGTTATATGACAACGTCAATCATTCAAAGTCACAAACTGGACCCAACAATACTGGCTCATTAACAAAGTGGAGTCACGGTGCGGCATGCAGTTTATATTCGGCGATCAGTTTGATACGTGCTGGTATTTTGGCAATGATCTAACTTCCCTCGAACTGAGGCCCTTGGTTTTCCATTCATGTATTCATAGTACACGCCTAAACTGAACGCGCGTTGAATGTAAAAAGTCACGTTTTCGTGAACGCGTTTGAACACAAGTGAAGATTGAGACGATACGTTTCTCGGAATTAATGTAGCAATTCCTGCTACTCTACGTTAAAGTAAATTCGCTTTTTTATTGCAAATTAACGTGGTTGCATGTATTTAATTGATAGATTGTTGACTGGGTTGTTAAGAACTATTGTGGAAAATGTGAAGTACGTATATTCGTACATGAGATATTGTTAAGTAAATAAACGACCACTCTGGCCAACGTTATATGAGAACGTCAATCATTCAAAGTCATTTGAACTGGACCGAACAATCAGGGAACAATACTGGGTCATTAACAAAATGGCGATCAGTTTGATACGTGTTGGTATTTTGGCAATGATCTAACTTCCCTCGAACCAAGGCCCTGGGTTTTCGATTCATGTATTCATACGTCTAAACTGAACGCGTGCATTGAATGTAAAAAGTCACGTTTTCGTGAAAGCGTTTGCAAGCACCGGCTACGGTAAAGTAAATTCGCTGTTTTATTGCAGATTAACTTGGTTGCATGTATTTAATAGATAGATTGTTGAGGTGGTTACGAACTTTTGTGGAAAATGTGAAGTATATTCGTATTTGAGATATTGTTAAGTAAATAAATGATCACCCACTCGTCACGTACCGTAAAATTCTGAAAATAAGCCCCTCCATCATGATAAGCCCCTCCAAATATAAGCCCCCCAAACCGGTAACGCAATAAAAACCCTCCGTTAAATCACCCCTCCAAATATAAGCCCTCCGGGGGCTTGTACTTGGAAATTTGCCCTCAAATACAAAGTAAAATATAGCAAAAACGGTAAATTTACTTCCAGCTATAATCGATTTTGAACCGAAAGTTTCCCTCTGTAGATGAGCCGCTCCGAATATAAGCCCCTCTCAAGTAGAAGGGCCTTTGAAAAATATAAGCCCCGGTATGTTACGGTATGTCACGTCAAACCTATCCTACGAACCCGCCAAATGTCTGCGTTACAACATTCACTGTTTTGACGTTATGCTAATTTATTAATGCGCACTATACATACCTCCATGACTAGAGCATTTTAGTTTGAATTTATCGCATCTTTTGAATGTACAATACTCACATTGAAATGCATCAGTCATGGAGATATGTATGGTCCGCATTAATTTGGAAAAATTAGCAGAATGACAAAATAGTGAATGTTGTAGCGCGGATTTTTGAGCGCTTCGTAGGATAGGTTTGTCTTATAATTTCAATGTGTTGTAGTAAATCAATCTTAATGAAAGTTTCAGACACTATTTATATATACATTATGAAGATTATGTGAAGAGATTTGAAAAAAATTCATTCAAGTCGTTTCAAAGAAATACAAAAAACCGATGAAAGTCCAAATTTTGAATGAAGTTGCACTAAGACAGGTGGTGAGAAAACGGGTTAGTTTTCAAGATCGCAAGAACGAAAACACACCAAAACTTCCCAGCATCGAAATATAACATTTAAGCAACATTCTGACGCTACTTGAGATTAATTTGAGTCATTTATAAAATTTGCTAAATAATCTATCACGGCCATTGAAAATTATTTTCGTTTTTTTTTTTAATTCAAACATACAGAATTTTTTACTTCTTACGGAGGATGTTTGCTGAACAGGTGGGCAGTTTCTCAGAAACCTAAATTGATGTAGCCTTCGAAAACATCCGTTTCTCTTCGCTCTTCGCCGCTGGGGACGTTTCGCGCGGACGAACGTCGTTCCTCCGCGCAAAACGTCCCCAGCGGCGAAGAGTGAGGAGAAACGGATGTTTTCGCAGGCTAAAATTGATGCGGTTCTATCAGGAGCCGATTACGGCTCCTGGTTCTATATGTTCTATTTTCCTTTTGTTTCAAAGTAACCGGGGGAAATCCTAGATCCCCAGCCCCTGGGCCTAAGCAACAGCCCTGGACTACAGTTCTTGCACCTGGGCATCGATTCCCGAAAAAGACATTTTCACATCTTTTTTTTTTATAATACAGATAATATTTAATAAAGAGACTTAGGGTGCTTTCCAAAAGTCAACTGGCCGGCCGGACCATGGCCGGACCAGTCATTTTAAAAATGACTAGGATTTCATCAAGAGTTTTTGCTAAAAAACCATGTCCTTCGTGCATACTATTTAGGATCTGACTAATCTGGCCAGATAGTTTTGATTAGAGGTGAAATTCATTGCAATCATTGCAAATCATTGCAATGGGAATGATCTGGCCAGTCAGTTCTAACAAATGGAAAACACCCTAAGAAATTTCATTTAAGTGAGAGGAAAAGGTCAGCTAGAAGGAAGGAAATGAGTCTTTACTTTACAAGTAAGCGCTCGATATCGTCGATTGTAGGGAAAAAAGGGATTGTAAGCAGTCTAGAGTATTGCCAGCTCTGTTAGTTTAGTACTATTGGGCCGCTTTGTTGTCTGGTGCCAGTAAGAGCAATGACTTTTGGAGAAAAACTTGAAATATAGTAATAATAAAATAATAAAACAATTAGAACTATTGCTACATTAAACACTTCAGTATGGTCTAAATTTCCTCGCTGACTTCATTTCGGCGATTCTCTTCTTGTCTTCATCAAACTTCTTTCGTAAATTAGCAATATCTACCAAAATAAAGATGAAACAAACAAGTTACGGGGAATAAAAACAGCAATATTGATGTAAGATTCACTAAGGTCGCCGTAGCTTGCGTTACAGATGTAATGTAACCCCATTTAGTAACCAGAAGTATAGTTGCGTCTGTGGCACAGGCTAAGAGCACAGCGAAATCAAAAAGCGCATTAGATTCAACCATCACCTGAATTGATAACAACTTGTAAGCGCTTGAAGCCCTGGGTGAGCACTTGTTCAAGGCTGATAAGTTTAATAGCATGCATTCCAACATTGTTGGCCACCATTCATTGGATGGCACTGATAAACATGCAACTAAATGACCCAAGACAGTTGGCCCGGCCAATACTTTATGGATAATGAGGCTGAATGTGTGGGTAAACGTTCCAGTAATCTGAATATTATTGGCGAGGTGTCTAATCGTCACACTAAACTTGAGTAAAGACGTTCCAGAGTTGTTGGTCAGCCTTTGTTAAATAACAATGTTGGACGTGTGGGAAAACGAAATGGTTTGGATGGTAAAGTTGCATGTGGCCGAAAACGTTTTGACGCTGCTGGCCAAAATTTCTTTCTTCTCGGACGGTTAAACGTTACAGTGGAGAGATTAAGATTCACATTTACGCTAAATCGCAAACGTGAATTTGTACCACGTGACCAAGTTTTTCCCTTAAATTAATAATATTGTCGTTAACTGTTTATTACTTCAACTAAAAAACAAGTAGTTTCATGTCAGTTTTATACATAAGAATTGTTCTGGACAGTTTTTATCTGCTTATTTTCTATTCTGAGAAATTCTCAACTTGAATCTGACGTTTGCCGTTTGGCATAGAGGTAAATCTTAATCTTCCTAGTAGCACAAAATGAGTGGCAACTTTGTATGTGTGAGAATCTTTCAAACATTGCGAGCCAACGTTTGTTGAATGTATGGCAACGTTTATTGTGCGGATCAAGATCCTACTATTGTTGGCCAACAACGTTTGTTGGATCATGCGAAGATTCACAAGTGGCTAGATGTTTCAATATTTTTCACCAACACTTTTGTCAATGGGTGCTAAATGACTTCAAATAGTAGGTCTAATGGGTGTTACTCCTTTACTGTTAAATATAATCTTGACGTTACTGCAAGATTTGGTTTAATTTACATGTACGACGTTCAAATATAAATCTTTATTATAGGTTAGCAAATTCTTCCCCACCCCTCCCCACTCTTTTACTCGTGCCATTTTTCTTGCGGTATTTGACCCTCGTTCCTTGTTCTTTGCTCCGAAACCGCACGGAAATGCTTGCTATGTAGGTTAGCAATTATATGACGGAAAACAATAGGTGGGCGTGATCTTGCAGAAGCTAGCTACAGTGTTTTTAGCTAGCGAGAAAAATCCTTGTTACTTCTGCGATTTTTGCGATATTTGGGGAATTTCGGGGTCGTTCTTGGCTTCTTTGCTTTCTAAGTCTGGAATTTTGTTACATTTGTTATTTTTGCGATTTTTGCGATATTTGTAAGTGATTTTCTGGCATAATTTTTTCTCAATTATTTCTTTTGCGACAATTGTGAAAAAAATTTGCTAGCAAATTTTTGCTAACAAGATCGATCCTGGACATATCTCACATGAGTACGGTACCAATTTCTACATAATCAAATACTGATACTCACGTTCTCTCCTTGATTCTCGTTGTTGAAATTGATAGAAATTTAACAAAGCACGCTGCAAAAAAAAAGAAAAACAAAACAAAAGAAACCAAAGATCACATTTACACCCACATCTACCTGATCACACCTTGTGTATATTCTTGAACAAATAAATTATGACTAACAGTAAAATGTAAGCTACCAGGGGCTATATATCAATAAAAAAGTGTGTTTATTTATTATTACAATAGTGATCATATTTCTTATTCTCAAGCACTCTTTGTGTGGTTATAAGCAGTGGCATTTGAGCAGAAATTAGCCATTGATCACTCTAAGGATTTAAACATGACAAAGTACCTTCTTTTTCTTTTTCCGCTTTTCTTCTAACTCAGCAGGATCTAATCTGGGTGCTGCTGGGTTCCTTCCACTTCTTCCAACAGTCACCCATCCTTCATCATCTGGTTGGTTTTGTGCCTCTGCAGCTTCTTTGTCCATCTGAGACAACACACAACATTAACTATCCGTACGTAAAACTAAGTTTCAATGCTTGGTACATGCAACATTTAAAAGGAGACATTAAAATTTGTACATCTCATCAACTCTAATTTTGCAATCACCAACTTGTGTTTGCCTAGGTAGTCTTTCTTACACAGCAAAAGAACCTAATATATTGTTTCTAAATAAAAATTTTAATTTTAAAAAATTCTAAAAAAAATCATGTTGCATTCAAATCACAATTTTTTTTTAAACAGAGGTTCTCACAGTAATGTGTACTTTCAATTAAAAAAATTAAAACATTTTGAGGTTATGGCCTTTTTTTTTTTCAAAAAACTCTGATCACTGGTCAGCAGTACACCTGGCATTATACAAACCTGTTCTTTGTTCCCATCAAACTTTGCCATAAATTCATCAATTTCAGCTTGTAAATTTGTGGAATCTGGGTATTGCTGGTAGTACTCTTGAATCCACTCTGAAAAGCAGACACACACCTTCATTATAATTTGCCAAATACTTTATCATATAGTCAATTAAATATTCATGCAAAAGTGTGCTATATTACAGCTGTATTGCTCATCTGAATAAAATGATGTTTATTTATTTATGTATGTATTTATTCATAATTTAATGGTTTAAATTACAAATTAAATATTGATAAAAAAGCCATATAAAAAGGATAATCTGTAAAAGAGTAAAGACTCCAAACAATACAGATCCATAAGCTAATGTAAAAATGTAACAACAATAAATATTACAAAGTACAAAACTATTGAATAGAAGATCAACCAACCCCCACCCCCTCCCTACATAAGAGAGCATTAGAACATTTTTCAGCCCAAACTTGAAAGTTTCCAAACTCGGTGCCTTTTTGAAAACATTTAAGCTGGCTATATTGTCGTTCAGATAATCTGTAAAGGAGAACAAAAATAAATTATATAAGACAATAAATAACACACTTTAATACTTGTTAAAAACTTACTTTTCATTCCTGTAATTACAGGTTGGTCTGTTGTTGATAAAACTCTTACTGTAGAGCTGTCCAGAGCTAGTGCTGTATTTATAGAAGATGATTTTTTGAATACAATGTAACCAACTTTGAATCCCTACAAAGAGGAAATGAAATAAATATTCCCAATGTCAATTACTGAGTAAATCCAGTTTTCAGTAAGCATTGATCAAGCAGAGCTTGTAAATACATGCATGCTGTCAAGTGCATGGATACAATTTTGAATCCAGGCCTGATAGCTGTGCAACTGGTACAACGGCCTCAAATATGACCATTGGTTTTATATCAATAAATGGATGCTTGCACTCCAAAAACATTTGACAAAAGTAAACAATGTGATAGATGTATATGAAATAAATCATGTAAGAACTGTGGAAATGAAATCAAATGAAGAAAGATCCCCTCAGTTGTGAACGTGTTTATGCAATAGCCCCTATGCATGATTACGTCAGACGAGTAAATTTCACCAACAAGCCTCGTTTGTGAACAAAATTTTTTGCATTTGCACGTTTTGTGCATGGGTATTCTTTTCAATTCTACTGCCTTGGAAATTCATTTCTGTGAAACTTCGCTTATTTTTAATTTCAAAACGAGGCTTGGTGGTGAAATTTGCTTGTGTGACGTAAACATGCATAAGGGCTATTGAGTAAGAAGCCTGTAAAAAAAAAAAAAAAAGGACTTCAACGGGATTTGAACCCGTGACCTCGCCATACTGGTGTGATTCTCTAAACAAACACATAATTAACCAGCTCCCAACATCAGTGACTTCATAGCTCAGTTGGTTAGAGCACGGCACCAGTATTGCAAAGTCACGGGTTCAAATCCCGTTGAAGTCCTGAATCTTTTTTCAGGCTTCTTAATAAACAATTGCATTAATTGCATTCACAACTGTGAAGATCATTCTCCATTTGAAAAGTAAACAATATCAACTAGTACAAAAGTTTGCGCTGCTGCGGCTTCAAAAAACTTAAGTGAAACTTAAGTGTTAACTTAATGCTGTTTATAAGGTTTATAAGCAGAGCATCCTTTTCCCACCTCGATCAAGAAGACAAAAGAAGGCTCTGCGCTCTCACAGGGTGCATGAAAAGTTACTGTTGTTGTGTATGGGAGATGCACAATTTTGATAGACGAGAATTTCTTAAAAGTAAGCACATGGGAAACTTTGTAAATCTACCTTGACTTTTTGAGAGGGAATGACTAAACGTGCTGTCTCCTTTTCTTCTGACCCTGGTTGCTTCACAAGATAAACATCTTTTATTGCACCACAACAGCTAAATAAGCGCTTTAAGGCTCCCTAAGAAAATTTATTGAAGGCAAAATCATAGTAAGAGTACCACAAGATAGAATTACAATAAAATTATAGCAAGTAGTGAGATTAGACACAATTGGAGTGTACGAACGTGTTCCAAAGGCACTTACTTTTGTGCAATATGGTGGGATATTTACGACAAAAAGCGTCTTATCTGGTGGCTTTTTTGCATCTTCATCTCGTGTGGAATGTCTTTTACAAAACAAAAAGTGGTAAGAGCTACATTTCTCGTTAAATTTTACGCAGATTGTGCGAAATCCACTAACTTCGGACGCCATTTTGATTAACTGCCGAGTAACCGCGCTTCCCTCTAGGGCATGCGTATAAGCGAAGTTGAAAGGGCAAGATGGCGGAAACGTTGGAGACTTTGATTGGTAGAGTGTATTATGTTGAAATTTTGAGTTTCTTTTGGTCAATCTCCCGAGTTTACTTACGGAAAAACTTTCTCCTAGATAAAGCAACGGATCCATCGAAAACAAAGGATGGAGTTGATTACACATCTCCAGTATGTGACAGAATTAATCTAGATCTAGATGGGTAGGTCTTCCTGAAGTTTACCTTTAAATTAAATATTCTATATATTGTGACTGCCAAATACTACTAACCCTAGTACGATATAACATGCGCTTTTGTTATTCGGTGAGATGCAAATATGTAGACGAAACTAGAACAGGAGATTCAGGCTGCGTGTTGTTTATTACTCAAGAAACTAAATTAAGTTTATTGTTAACTTTTAGCTTTAATTAATATTAATTTATTTTTTTGTTTCTAAATAAATATTGTATTGTATTCTTTCTAAATCTTTCCACGTAAAACAACATGGCAGTCCACAAATTGGGATTCGTTACATGGCAACAAAAGTAAAGAGTTCCCATGAAGAGGAAGCAATACTTGGCCTTAATGTGAGTTTTACAATCTGTAAATATCATAACATCCCTTACTGTGCTTTTCCAAAGAAACTCTGAGGTCCAAAAAAAAGCCAACAATCTTGTTAGTCACCTCCTGCAGCTCTTTCAGCTGATGATCTAGGAAACAATGGCACCTTACATATATGCAAAAAGGTCAAAAGGTCATGTTTTGGGTTAAGCTTGGATTCAGGCCCCTCAATGTGGAAAAAAGGGAAAAAATCGGCAAGTAAAGGGAGCCAAGTGATGGCCTAGGCCCAGTCTCTCCTTACTTTTTCTTTTCCTTGCCATGTTCTCATGATTTTTAGCCCCCTTCCCCTAAAACAGATAGCTTGCCCACAGGCTTGTTTATATCCTTATTGTTATAATAATATTATTAATATTATAATAATAATAATTATTATTATTATCATAATCAAACCTGGCCCAGCAGTCAAGGAAAATTAGTACTTGCTGCATTTCTTTTAATTTTGTGGTCATTTATGTAAAGTTTTAATGAAGAAAAGCTTGTAAAACAATGGCTCCAGCAAAGAAAATTGTTCCATTTGAAACAAGCAATTCTCACCGCTTAAAATGGATCAGATTACACAAGAAGATAAGGAAAGCTTCATTGATAAAAAGAATAGAATCGCTTCTGTTGGAAAATCTGATGTTGGGAAAAAAATTCTAACCAGCAAAGAAAAAAATAACAATAAAAGAATTTCCAGCCTTACGGGAACAAAGAGCCAAATAAGACAATACTTTTTTTTTCGAAAGCCAGCCGAGTTTATAACAAACTGAAAATAAAATACTGGTGTGCCATACATCGCATGTCCTTGCCCCTTGAAAACATTTCAAACAGTGCAGCAAAAAATTCTAGTTTCAATTGTGTAACAAAATTGCCCCTGGAAATTTTAAAAGAGACTTAAAATGATTAAACTGCTTAAAATATTTAAATATTTATCTACAAAGTGAAACTGAATCGACAGTAATTTTTGTAGCTGGACTGGTAAGAGAAACAATCACTCTGATTTTTCCCCAAAATATGACCGTTATTCAAGGGTACAGTTTGAGGGCAAGAGATCGTTGTTCATCTCTTCACCGATTTCAGCCAAAGATGAAAGTTGTTAAATACACTCAGTAATTTTCGTACAATATGGTGGATTTACATCTACACGCAAGAAACACGCGTGCAATGCTGCAAATTTCCTGAGGTCTGTACTTACAGAGGCAATTTCACTTTACCAATGATTATAAAATAATGTATTACGCAAGACAATTAAAAAGTAATTCAGGCAACTCTCAATGAATTTACAAAGTAAACCATAAATTTTTATGTATATTACCCTTTACTTCCTGTACCTTTTCATCAGCTTATTGAAGCCTGCGTACAAAACTGTGGCCAGCGATTTCACACAGAAGTTGGAAAATACAGATTCTTGAATGAGCTCATCAAACTTATTTCATCCAAGGTAATAATATTTCTGATTACCACATTATTATTTTGTAGTCGAAGGTGCTGTTTCTTGGGACAGTTTTACCATGGTAAATGATCTGTTCATTGTTGGAAATTTTGTCTTATTAGTGCATGTGACCAGATTTTCCAAAGTTTATTTCCCCTATGCTAATGTTATGGGTCAAATTTGGTTTTAACCTACATGTAGATCAATTCTTCATTTTCTTTGTCTCCTGGTGCTATTAAGAAGCAAAGGAAATCAAGGAACAACCTAGGTTTAATCAAAATTAATCAGAAGTCAAATTTGACTAGTGTAACATCTACAGATAATTATTAATATCAGGGTGCAAAGAAAATCATTTTTACAGCTTGCCATTTGGGCAAGCTGAAGGTAACATGTATTTACTAGCCCAGACGTCATTTCAACTAGCCCCAGAAGCTTTTTGAAAAGCAGAATTGATTTCATAGTTCTTCTGTTATTTGAATCCCTCAAAAAAGATCTCTTGCCCATCAGACAAGTTAAAAACAGAATTCACTAGCCAGATAGCAAAATTCACTAGCCCCAGGCTATCAGACACTACTTTCTTTGCATGCTGAATATCAAAAAATAATACAACAAAGTGGCTATGATCTTTAATGGGTAAGAAGCTAGGGGCTGTCACAACCCATGGATGGCAAGAAAACCTATCTTAATGCTTGATTGTTTGACAGCAACACAAAACTATCATGTACAAATGAAAGAAAATTGTTTATTTTTAACTGTTTAGATCTCGTACTGTCATAAGAGAGAGATCACTGTTATGTCCAGGGTTTTCAATAACAATTTATGGAAGTAGCCAGCGGGTTTGAATAGAGTAACTGACTGTAGCTGTTAGTCCCCTTCTTTTAAGGAGGTCTGGAGGCATGCTCTGTCAGAAAATTTAGGAATTTGAAAGCCCTTAATTGCGATTTCCAGTTTTGAGGGGACTAAATTGAGTACAGATAAGTGTGTTTTTCATTCAAGAAAATATACATGTAGCTTTCATGCAGGTTTCACATCCACACAATCAATTCTTACAAGCAGTGGACAAATGTCAATAATTATTCAAAACTAAGAACATTCGCACATATAATGAAAGTATCAGGTATATTTTAAGGTGAAATTGCACCTGGTTTGCAAGTTTGCTGGCTGCTGACAGATTCTCCATGAATAATTCACTATAACCATATTATCTTGAATGTATTAGCCATTTACCCTCTGATTGCCAGTCTCTTTTTATGTTGATCCCAGTATGATGGAGACTGGACACCTGATGCAGTTAAAAAACGTATTATAGAACTGATGTACAGTTGGACGGTAGGATTACCAAAAGAAACGAAAATTATAGAGGCTTATAAAATGCTAAAACAGACAGGTACAGTAACTATTATATCAAGAAATATGATCATGTACTTTGCTGTAGATTGATTGAGTTTACATTGTATTTATGTTTTTATATGTTATAATTCACAAAGGTTTCTCTGTAGATTTATGTGCTTTGTACCATTCTCTTAAAGTAATATTTATTTAGTTTTTTTATCTTAAAAATGATGAAGTGATATGTAAAGTTAATACTTCCATCAATTTGACTGCACTATCAAGTGGAATGAAATAAAAGAAAACAATCTTGACAGCTTTGACCCTGACTCATACCCAGTTGTCTTTTGTCCTTTGTGGGCTGTAACAGAACAACAGATCCCTTCAAAACCTCAACCATCCCCCCCCCCCCTGCCACCACCTTCCCACACATGCAGCTTGCATGCGCTTTCCTCATTTATTTAAGAGAGACACGGGGGATGACTGGGGAAGAGTCAGGCTTAATGACCTGCCTTGCTGAAGTGTCGTCACAGCTGTTTGTCCACACAACAAGAATTTGCAAGGTCAGTTACGGGGTCATGCACTAAAATGAACTTCAAAAAACAAATTGGTGTTCAGGTGTCGCCCTTTAATTCCTAAACTGACTGGATATACATGGGTAATCATACATCATGAATAAAGAAAAACTTAAATAATAATTGCATTTCCCAAGGACAAAAGAGTGTCCCCAATCATGCTTCATGAAAAAAGTATAGGGGACATTCCTTGCTTTCTCTACAGTTTAATTTGCCATGATTGTTATTTTTGCAGGAATTGTTACAACGGACCCTCAAGATCCCTATGCGAAGCCTGTAGTACGTATTGACTATAGTGCTGTTGATGTTGTTATCTTAGTTATTAATTTATTTGTGTAGTACGGTATCCCCTAATTGGAAGGTAAAGGGTAGTTGAAAGTATACTGTAGTTATACAGTGATAAAAGTTTTGAATTTTATATACAGGCTGTATAGCACCATGCACTGACCTTGAGGGAGATAAAATATTACCTCCCGAAACTGTCGTGAAACAGAACACCATAATATTAACTCGTGCCCTAAAACAATGAATATTATACAACTATCCCCCAAAGGGGAGATGAATAGTGGTGGCTATACACCGAGACGCGAAGCGTCAAGGTACATATTTAGTGCTGTTCATCGACCCTGAGGGGAGTAGTTGTTTTAGTATTTACCAAGTCAGTTGGAGAAAAATGGAAAAAGTAACTTTTTGTAAATTAAAAATGTCACTTTGTAGGAACTTTGTTTACAATTTACAATGATGAATTATTTTGATTATGGTTTTATGTGATATTTCTTATTGATTCGATTACATAACACTGAATAAAAATATGTGTAAACTTTTGTTGACATTTGTATTAATATTATTGTATTGCCTGCAGCATGCAACTTAACTTGCCCGATGCAAAGTGAATTTTTTGGGAAATTTAAATGACAGAACATCTGTAATCAACCCTGCTCCTCAATTTTTTTTGGCTAATTAAAATGACTGTTGGGTTAGTACATGTTATAGCTGCAGCTTGCCCAAATGGCAAGCTGTAAAATTGAATTTCTTCACACCCTGATAACTGGTATTAAATAGTTTATTATTTTTTGTTTTTTACTAGTCTAATGTTTAAACTGAGGTTGCAGGGAGCATTTTCATTTTTAGTAATATTATTTGTCAGGATTTCTTTTTATTGGCAGTTGATTTACAGAAACTTTCACACTCTTTCACATCTCATCAATACAATAATATTCTTACTACTTTATTTACACATGTGATCTTTAAAAACCTAACATGAAATGCTCATTATTTTAAGTTAGTATAAGTTAAGAAAAATACGCTGGTCAGAAATAATGATTTTATGATACATGTGACAATTTTGTTGATAGGATCCACCACCTGAAAGACCCAAAGATACAATATTTGAGGATGAAGAAAAATCAAAGGTTAGCTTTTTTGAATGGTATAACTTGATATGTTTTTTTGATAAGATACATGTAAATCCTGTTATCTTTTGGGTATGTATAATTATGTAAAAAGTTATAAATATTTTTATAGCTTGGGATTTGAATGATTATGCTATTAAAGGAATACAGTTTAGGTTATATTCCTTAGGAATATCTGGCAGATTTTTGCTGACCTGCCTATTAACATAAGTTTATTCATCTACCAAAATATGCATGCATGACTGTTAACTAAGTTGTTTTCATTTGTACATTTGTACATTGTTTATTTAGCTTCTGTCTCGGCTGTTGAAGAGTTCACATCCAGAAGATTTACAAGCTGCAAACAGACTAATTAAGACCATGGTCAGACAGGTAACAAGGGAAGATTATTTCCTCTAGGGGTGGATGGACTTTCACACAAAAGTGACAGGGATGCTTGTCTGAAAACTAAAATTAAACCCCTAAGGTAGACTTATGTGGGTGTGGCTAAAGCTTAAATTGACCTCTAAAGGACACCATACTAAGACAGCCATCTAACTAAGAGCAAGAGTGTTTTTTCTTGTGCTAAAGATGTTGGCATAGAACGCATTCATCTATGATAAGATTTCATCAGCGTTGTAAATTTCTTTACACGTAACCCTAAGTGATACACAGAGAAAATTGAGAATCAACCTAGCTTTAAAAGATTTTAACCTTAATTTAATTTTGACTTGTGACATATCCATGTTTTTAAGACATGGGGGTGGTTGATACCAATCGGACACAAAACAAGACAAAAAAGCACTTGCCTAGTTGTTGCTAAAGTTTATAATCCCAGAGCAGCTCATGTACTAGGACAACCAACTCCTTTTTCATGAACATCAATTTTACCCTATTTTCTTTGGCAAATTAATGTTGCTTACCTTTAGGACAACATGCAATTGAAGCAGGATAGCTTGACATGACAGGTTGCTCTACCAGCACCAGGCTATTGAACAGGACTTTTGTTGCACACTGATGAAGCAATAAACCAAACTTTTGAGTGAAATAATCTGTGTTTCTCATAAATTAAATTGGATTACTTCCTGGAACTAGTGAACTGCCTTAGATTGTAAATTTTATGAATACTTCTACAATTTGAGTATTGTTCTAGATGTGTTATCCTGTGAAATAATATGTGATCTGTTGTATTCATTTTGATAAGGATGAAATGAAGATAGAACGGCAAGTGAAAAGAAACACAGAAGTAGACACATGCTGTAATAACATCAAACTGTTAACAGAGATGTTGAACCACTACAGCCCGAGCTCTCCTGCCCAGGACAAAGAGTTGATGAAGGTAAAGGAGCATAATCTTCATGGTCCAGTGAACTTGTAATAATTTAACAGGCTGAATTATAAGCTTCACGCTCAGTTTACACACTAATAGGGACTTCAAGCTAATCGCTATGGTGACCTCTTATATGACTATGGCAGTCATGGACGTGGAGTCCTGGGGAGAGTACGGTACTGTAGCCTGCCAAATTTCAACTTTAAACAAGCAGTGTCCAAACAGTGACTATGAGGTTTCTTGCTCATTTGCTTTTATTGTCAGTAAAATGTAGGGAAGACGTTATTACGGAAAACTGGAAGCGTCAAATATTGTCTTGATAAAATGAAAAAGAACCTATGATAGGTTTTAAACCAGTGATTGTAAAAATAGGAAAAAAGTCGACTTATACCCACATTAGTAGCTACTGCACCACAAGACTGACAGGTTTTCACATTATAGGATTTGGCACTACGGCGAACTGTCATTTCCAAGCATGTGCACTGCGTTATTTTAGGGCTTTAATAGAGGTCGCCATAGTGATTTGCCTAAAAGCCCTGATATTTATCTCCTACTTACAGACATTAGCAAACCATGCCAGCTGCTCTTTGTGATATGCTTCTTAGTTAAATTGCTGCTCTTTGTGAATTTATGCATCTAAATAAAATTGCATTTAACTGCATTTAATTTATGAAGATGATGTGAACTACAGAAATACAAATTTTGAATGGAGACATGATTGTCACGGTGGGTATTGCACTTTAAGCAATTGCAAATACCCCCAATTTTTTTTCGGGACTTCAACAGGATTCAGACCCATGGCCTCTGCATTTATGCTGCAGTTTTCTACCATTTGAGCTATGAAGACCCATTCATTGGGAGAAGGCCATTTTGTTGAGTTCGTCTTAACCCGTGAAAGGAATGAAACATGAAACATGCATTTAATTTAATCCTCAGCTTTTGAGGCTGTTTGCTTTGTATACTGGACTTCTGCTCTTGTTATAATGACTTTGTATACATATTGTTGTTTAATTGATAGGAGCTTTATGATGCCTGTGATAAGATGAGACCACAGCTGTTTAGATTAGCAAGTTCAGCAACAGAAGATGGTGATGAGGGGCTAGGTCAGATAAATCAACTTTGAAAAGCTCCTTTTGTTCTAATCAGATATAAAGATATTTTTAGATGATTTAGGATCTGTACTTCTCCTGGGTTGTCTAGAAAATACCTGGAAAGTCAGAATTTTCTTCCAATGCTCTACTGTAGAAAACAGCAGTTGGATATTTCTCCTTATTTACATGCATCCTCCTTTGATTGTTTCATTTAGAAATGAGTTAATTTCCATGAAATAACTAAAAAGCACCTCATAGCGTTTAGTTGATTATGACTAATCTGTGTCTTAGGCCCGGTTTAAACATTGCATTTCACATGTGCTGAATCAAATTTAATGCTTGTGTGGAAAATCTATGGTTCTTGCTCATTTGCATTAGATTCAGCACAAGTGCATGCAACAGTTGAACTGGGCCAGGTTGTTAAAAGTAGGGTTAAGATAACCTAGGGGTAGAGCGAAATTTGAATCAGATATGAAAGCCTAAACAGCAAATTCAGTTATATTCTTAGTCTACAATTTGATCATTGGATGCTCTAAAAAGAATATAGAAAGTTATCTGGGAAAATGCTTTTTGAACAAAAGAAAAAGAAACCCAGGTTAAAATTTAATCCTAGGTTAGCGTTAATGGCCTTCGAACAACTAGGCCCTGGGCGTTAAAATTTTCTGATTCATTTCTGGAAAACTCTTGGAATTTTGCTTTCTGTGGGAAGAACCAACCCTGGGCTACGGCGTTAGTCATGGCGGGTGTCTTTCATAGCTCCGTTATTATTGGCAAAAAAGTTTTCCTGTGTAGACATAAGCACTTAATATGTTGGCGTATTCTGTTCTTGATGTCTACATATTAAATTGTAACAATACAAGACTAGTATCTAACTCGGAAACCTAACGGTTTATTTAGATGCTAGGTATTTCCTTACCTGTAAATTATGTATTTTTAGTTTTACAAATATTATATTGCATGTAACATGCAACATAAAACTACCTTGCCTAAAGCGAAATGTGAATAAAGCTTGTTGTTGTTGTTTGTTGTTTGTTGGTAGTTGAATGCAGCAAATCAAATTTAATGCATGTTTTTTTTTTCTTATGAAACACAAAGAACTAACTATGACTGTTGTGCTCACTTTTTCAGCTGAAATCCTACGGGTAAATGATGATCTATCAAGAGTGTTAGAGTACTACCGAAAGATATTTGGATTAGCCCCTGGCGTGTCCGCTAGGACTGAACCAACACCTCCTCCAACAACTCAGACTGCAGATGTACAAGAGTTGTCACCAGGACCTGCGTCCACACTTATTGATTTAGGTTTAGGAGGTCAGACAGCTGAGTCAGCAGAAACACCTGCTTCTAGTGTACTGGAAAACGAACTTAAGGCCCTTGGTAAGTATTGCGGTATTTATGTCAATCACGGTTGTCGCGTAACGAGAAGAGAAGCGTGACAGCACAAATAATCGAATTTATGAAATTGTGGGATTGGTTAGTAAATTCAGAAAGAACAAGATGAAAAAAGCGTCCTCAGTCTGTAAGTGCAAATTGGCAATGTGCTGATGACCCCAGACAAATCCTTCTAAAATTGGCTTGGTACTTAACGTTTACGGTACATGCCTATTTTAGAAAGATTCATATGGAGTCATCAGAGGATAACTTTGCTAGGGAAAAAGGGAAATGTGGCCGAAAATTTGCCCTCTTTTTGGTGTTATCACTGTATTTGTGTACTGATCAATAACAAATGTTCATGCAATTGGTCTTCTTCCTGGAGTTCAGTTTGCGCAAACACACCTTTAAAGGTTGTCTCTGCCGTCTTAATATCTCTTTCAAAATTTACCCATATATTTTGAGTACAACAAAGTGTACACTAAATTTTAAACCTCTTTTTTTACGCTTGTTATTTGATTTATTGGTACTACTTGATAATTGTAACATTTTTTTTTCAGGGCTTCATGACCTTGATGCTCCACCTGCACCCTCCACCGTGCATTTGCCAATCCAGGTACAGTTTTTTTGAGATCCATCAATCACAAGATACAATACATGTATTTCATTCAGTTTGTACTTCGTATGTAAAAATGAGGGATAGCCTCGAAAGTCCCGGTAATCAAATATTCAAATCAAAATCTAAAAAATGAGAAGGTGGGTGCTACATGAAGCTAACAAACCAGTCCATTTTGTTGCATGTTATATGCAAAACTATTGAAAGACTGCTTGATCTTGAATAAAAACAACAGTTACAGCTTTCCGGGCCCGTTAATTATTGGGACTTTCGAGAATCAGGCCCCAGTTTCGTAAGGAGCCCTAAATTCACTTTTATGCTGTGTGTAAAATTACCACAGGGAGCTCAACAACCAGCCAGTATGGGACCTTGGGGAGCACCAGCTCAGAATTTTGGCATGGGCCCAACGAATATGTCTTCAACAGTAGGCGTGGTCCGACCCATGGGTCAATACCAAACACCCGGTGTGGGCCCGCCTGCTTATATGGCAACAGGACAAATGCCTAGAATACCTTTTCAAACGATGGGACTGGGAGCAATGTCAATGCCACCCAGACCAGGTCCAATGAGCATGGGCTCGAGTAGCCTCACCATGGCAACCACTGGGTCCGGAGGCCGAGGAACAGTGAACAGGAAAGGAAAAGAGCCAACAAAGCCTCCAAGTGCTCTGGACCTTCTGGGTCAGGAAATGCTGCAGACACAGAAACAACAACAGAAACAGAAACAGACTGTAACACCATTACAGGAAAAAGCAGCACCCGAGCAGCAGCAGCAGCAGCAGGTTACAGGCCCGTCAACAGACAGCTTACTATCACTTGGGCTTGAGCCAAGTCCTGCATTATCACCACAGCCTGCTGGTTTACTTAATTTAAGTTCCAATTCACCTGCAAGCTTCGTTTCTGTCACATCACCACCTAAACCAACTGTACCAGCCGCCCTGGACAATGTATTTGTGCCTTTAGATACCATAAAACCAGGTAAACAGTCTGAATGGTCGGTTATTTAAACGAAGTCTAACTGGCCAGTCTAACTTAAAGCCGCGGTTTAACAAACCTTTAGACCTGCAGATTTTTTCCTTAGTGAGCTATTGCTTGTCTAGGCTACTCCAAAAGCTTTCATAAAACTGGTGTTTAGATAAAACCGTTAGACTAATTGAAAATGGCTAACGACGCGGTTTTGTTAACCACTGGCGAAATTACGTTGAAATAACTGCCCCTAAGCCTCTATTCATATCATTGCTTTGGATTTCCAGACTGGAATTATTTAAAATAGTGACTTTCTTGAACAATGTGTTTACCTAGTGAAACTTTTTATCCGCCAGTCGGAGAATAGACTTCAAAACAGCCTCACTTTTGTCAGATAAAGTCAAGCAAGCGAAAAACACGAGTGCACAGGACACCACTTCCTGTGAAAATACGTCAAACGTGAAAAATCGACACAAGCTAGTTTCCCCGCTAAACGTATCCGTAATACAGAGAGAGTGTTCTGCTTGAATTAACCATTCCGAAAGCTGAGGAAGACAGAATGATAATCTGTTCCCTTTGCTTTACGTGGTTGCTCGTCTAATGGAAATGATATGGCTAAAAATCGAGAGATGTCGTTCGTGTACTTTGCGCACATGCGTGTTTCAGTAAACTGGCACCACATTCCTTCGTTCGGCCAGGGCCTTTGTTTTTAATGCGTTGATAGTGTTCGCTAGTAATTATTTTAATCATACATTTCTCCGATTTTGTACTTTATGGATTCGCTGTCATTTTGAACGTGGAATGAGATAAAATTTTATAGTTCAGCCGGAAGAATCAAGCCATAACGCTTTTCCTTTTCATTTCTTTAGGAAGCCATCCACCACTAACAATTCTTGACAAGAACGGTATCAGAATAATTTTCCATTTTGCAAACGTAAGTCCTGGTGGTGTGAGCGATGTCCTGTTGTGCGCGGCGATGAATGTTTTATATTGTATGCATTCAGTACAAATTATTAACTCTATAGTGCGAGTCTTAAGGGAGTAACGCAAGCAACAAATCATCATCATCATCTGTAACATTAACGTCATTTGTTAGTACAGCCATCACAAAAACGCATCGGTTATCATCTATCCCGGGATCAGGCTCCTTTGGTGGAGGAAAAAGGGAAAACATCGCGAGCGAGCCGTCTTCTCACGAATTTTTACCCCCCACTTTCCTTACAGGGAGAGCTAGTTCACAGGCCACTCATCATCATTATCATCATCACCACCACCACCACCACCACCATCATTATCAGGGTAACTCATCGGCTAGCCCTTCTAGTCAGACTATTAATTTACTTAACACTTTGACAATTTGTTCCGCTTAATTTACAGACAAGTGCAGAGTTAAATAGGAATGATCTAATGATAGTTGTCATATCCACCATGAGTTCGCTGTCTTCAGCGGTTAAAAATTTTATCTTCCAAGCTGCAGTACCAAAGGTAAGAGGATAAGAGGTTTCTCTCGAGCATTATGTCTTTTCTCTGTTTATAAACCTTTGCTGATGGGGCGGGGCAGGGTAGGGTGCACTTATTAGCTGCTTTGGCCGAAGGAAAAGGGAGCTTATTCGGAAAAAGTGAGCTCAGTGAAATTTGAGAGCCTTTTGGATGAAAAACAGTATGTCCATGTTTTCCATTTTCTTGTTTTCGTATTTGTATTTTTTGTACTTATCAGCTTCCTTTCCGGGCCTCTGTGATTAGCGTATACCCGTGTTTTCACCTTCATTTACTTTTTGCGGGGGAGCAAGGCTGGCGCAGTGGTGAGAGCACCCGCCTCCTACCAGTGTGGCCCGAGTTCAAATCCCGGCGTCGACGCCATATGTGGGTTGAGTTTGTTGATGGTTCTCTCCCTTGCTCCAAGAGGTTTTTCTCCGGGTACTCCGGTTTTCCGCTCTCCTTAAAAACCGACACTTCCAAATTCCAATTTGATCTGAAACGCACGGACACGTTTCAACGAGTTCTTAAGAACTCCTAAGTGCTCCGTGGGCAAACAAATTACAATTTTGTTTTACCTCAAATCTCTTTGACCGGCCCCATTTGTGGAAAATGGGTCACCGGCAAGGTTCCAGTACTCGCACGAAGAGTACATATGAATTTCGGACGTTATTGTGGGGTCTTGCTTTGTTTTGCAGACGATGAGAGTGAAGCTTCAGCCTCCATCAGGGAGTGAGTTACCGGGTTATAACCCCATCCTTCCTCCTTCAGCCATCACTCAAGTCATGCTGATAGCTAACCCCGCAAAGGTAAGCTCTGTCATTGCTAAACTGCTGAGTGGATAATCCTTCTGAGCGTGCGTAAGGCATCATTCCTTTTTTCCTTTGAGGTACAATCTTTCCCTTGTTGATGATTTAAATTGCGAAAGGTTTCTGACAGCGGTTTTTGGCCTCTACTTGTTTGTTTTGTTTTGTTTTGCTACGGAGTACCAAGAAACAAAATCTGACCAGTGTACTTAAGTTTACTAAAACGTGTTTTCGTGACGTTATTGCTTTATTAAGATGTGTAAAGGTCTATGAATGAATTCTCTTAACATACGAATGGGTGCTTAAACTCATGGATACATTTTTGGGCAATTGATATAACTAAGTTTGCGCTAAAGAGGGTAAATTCAAAATAGCTTGTAATCACCAGGAACTGAAATTCGCGCTCAGACTAAATGTTGTAAAAATATAGCTATTCATGTGTTTGAGGCTAAGAATCGTAAATGTTAATTCTAGTAAAATTGTTTCTATATCACAGGAAAAGATCAGATTGAAATATAAAGTTAGCTACGAAGTGGACAGCGTCCCAAACACAGAAACCGGAGAAGTGGACAGTTTTCCCAATATCCAGGAATAACAGATAATTACCCGCCGGCGTCTACCATTACTGAAAATTAAGGTGCGGATTTTAATTAGCGGCTGGGTTTCAGGAGGTGGTTTCTGCTTGCGTTGAATAACACTTTCTATTTAAATTAAAGAGAACGATTTTAGTTAAGATGTAATTATTACTGAAATTGATATATTGTCTTTAAGGCCTAGCCTATTTTCAAGTAGTTTTCCTCGTGTCATTTGGTACCTATGATCTGAGGCGAATCACTGAATTTGCTTCACCGAAGAAGATACTTTATTCTCCAAGATACGAATCATTTTGTCATCATAAACTCCCAATCAGTTAATATTTCATCTTTGATTCATAAAGTAGCTAGTTGTCGTTTCAGTGGGAAGGTTTATTATATGGCTGATTCCGCAGCGGCAAGATGCAGTGAGTTCTGTGCCCTGATTGGCCCATCTTGCTCGCTGGGGATTTCCCGCGTTGGTCCCTCAAGAGAAAGTTCTCTTTTTGGCCGTATGATGAATAGAGGATATTACATGGCCGCGCGGAGCGCGAACGAGTGAAATATTTTTCAACACGAGAAGAGAAATTTCGTATCTCCAAGCGGCCATGTAATGATCTCTTTATTATGTAAACACCAATGAAATGCTAAACCATTTCACTTAAATATTTTTTTTGCTGCGAAAGGCGCGATTTATTGTGAAGCCATAGCAACGGTGATCTTTTCACATGTGAAAATAACGTGTGAAGATTTCATGTTTTCACGCGAAAGCCCACCTGGTATTTCATTGGTGTTTATATATAGAGGATATTACACGGTGGCGCGAAGATATGAATTTTATTTTCGAGTGGCAAAACAATATTTTACGAACGAGCCCAGCGAGTGAGTAAAATATTGTTTTTGCCACTCGAAAATAAAATTCGTATCTTCAAGCTGCTGTGTAATGTTCTTTTTATTATATAGACAAAAACACATCGTTAAAATAATAGATTTTTAATCGCCAAAAAGTAATTGTGTCAGACGGCTCAAATTTACAGTACAGCGATATAAGACATTGTTTACAATAATATTGAGAAATAACACTGAGCTGAATAGTGCTCTACAATGACAAAATATAAGCAAAACTTTGAAAAATGTGTACGTAAAATTCCAAAAAATGATACGTAATAAAATTTGTGAGGGAAATTACCGAAATTACGTCATCAATAAACTCACGTGTGAGATTATGGAAAATAAACCACTCGGGTCCCGGATGTAGTTTTTTGTGAATGTTACGAGTGGTATATTTTCCAGTAAAACACTCGTGTCTATATAATAAAATAAGTTCTTGTTCGGTTAAGATGGCTGGATGTTGATCTTGTTCTTTTTTGCACTGGAAAAATCTCATAATACGCGTTAATACTGAAAAGAAAAGTAATAACAACAGCAAAAAACAAAACCCGAAGCTAATAAGTTGAACATACGTTGGTACTTCCAAGAGGTTTCATTTGAACATAACGACGTAATTCACACGATTCTTTCTTCTCTGAGGTATCTTGCGAATAAAGCCTCAGTTCTCTTCAGCGACGGGAGGCGATATGAGGCTGCTTCGGCGGTACTGATGATGATATATTCGCAGGATACCTCAGACATATGCTCTAATATAGCCGCCTCCTCCTCAGGCATTTCGCTTTCTGCATGGTTTCGCATAGAGACGAGCGCGAAACGCGAGTGACTGGTGACGAAGCGCAAGGGACCATCGAGAGAGAGACGTCTGGGTGGGTACGATGCAGTACTCAAATACATTTCTTCGCAGTTATCGAAGGGAATGACAACCTTCTTGAGCTCATTTTCCATTTTTAAGTGCTTGAATCATCGATATGTTTAAAATTAAAATAACTGCAACTCCTTTAGTTGTTAACTGTTAACTGATTACCTTGGTCAGAGCTCAGGTACAACTCGGTTAGGAATATAAATCAATGAAAAGTGTTTGTAATAATAATAAAATTATTGTCAGGTAACGGTGTTGGGGTTTTGTGTGTTTCATTATCTTTTGCGCATTCTTCCATCCTTCCTGCCATTCTACCCTTTCCCCTTCCTCTCTCCCTCTTTTCCCCTTGCCTCCTTTCTTTTTTTCCTCCTTTTCCCCTTTCTTCTTCCCTTCTTCCGTGTCTCCTTCCTCCTTCCCTTCCTCCCTTCCTCCTTCCCCCTCTTCTTCCTCCTTTCTTCTTCTTCTTCTTCCTTACCTCCCTCTCTTCTTCCCTCCCTCCCTCCCTTCTTCCCTTCCTCCTTTCCTCCCTCCCTTCTTCCCTCCCCCTCCCTTCTTCCCTCCTCCCTCCCTCTTTTCCTCCCTCTCTCCCTCTGCTGATGTTTTATTTCCCGAAACGTCTTCGAATTCTTCCCGAGACAGTTCTTTATTTGCCCGCTTTATCAAGTCGTAGTTTTCCAGCTAATAGAGCTTTCTCTTTTACTACCGCTTCATAGGTTATCAGCATGTGAGTTGGGTTTTTTTTCGTGGAACTTTATTTTACTCATTCGTCTTTTTGTCAGTGCCATTTTTTTTTACTCGGAAACAGTTGCTCGTAGTTTTAGTCCCTTCCTTGAAAGCAAGAGAAAAAAGTCGCCCCAGTTTTCCGTCCTATTTTACCCAAAATTTGAGACACTTGTGAAAGAGAAATCAAATCACCGCTTTCCAGAAGGATTTACACTATAACGGATACCGTAATTTGTTTTGACTACCTTGACGTCATTTCTAAACCCCTTGTGTCACCCGCTGACCTACAATAATAGTTAAATATCACCGCAGTAGTTAAAGGGCAACTCTCGCGTAGGACATCATTTTTCGGGAAAACCTTGCAAATGTTTCCCTTATTGTAATACCACCAAGAAATATATCTTACGCGATCTATTTGGGTCAGAAATCGCAATTGAAAGTGTCCAATTTGCCGCTCACTCGATCTTCCGCCATTAACGCTTCGATTTCGTTGATCACGTGACGTTACGTCACACGTGTGGAACAACAAATGATCTCTAATATGGCCGACTCTAGTTCTTTGAGCGATAGCTCTACCTCTTCGTCCGATTATTCAGATATAGAAGAACTTTTAGAATGCGAAGCACCCGAAAGTAGAGGGCAGCCCTTCACAGGGATTCAACCCTGGCGTTTTGAGCCGCCTGGAAGATCTCACGAGGCTGACGAAGTTCGTGAGTCGACTGAAAACATCGAGCCTGCCACGCGTCGCTGCGATCTCGATAGTGAAGAATGGTGAGTGCCCAGATGGTATATAACATTTGTTATGTACAATGCGATCCAAATATCGCTCGATTTCATCAATGTTATGGATTATCTAAATTGTAAAAGGAAAATGACTAATTAAACACGCACCTTTTTTATGGAAATCGGAGTGTTTATAATTTTGAATGTTTCTCACATGCACAAGTGCTCGAAAGCGTAATTTTCCCTTGCAACGGACTGCTCGAAATGATAATCTGGGCAAGTTACTTCAGTGTATTTTTTTAAAATTTCTGGTTTAATAGTGGTTTTGCCACAAGCATAGGTTCTTACCAAAACTACGCTCTCGTAATCTGTTGACTGTAGTAAATATATTTACATTTGTTTATCGTTACCCCATTGACAGCTGTTCATGTTCATGTAGTTGTTATACAGTGTACATAACATTTGAAAGGCGCTGTATAGTTTTGCCCTTACAAGTCGTTCACTAATCTTTAATGTGTGTCGTTCTGTCATTGAATGTGGTTAACAAGTCATTATTCTAGCTTTCGTGTATCCTGATGTTATTGTGAAAAGTTGGTCTTTATGCGCCCATGTGAATATTAACTGCTTGCATAAAGGTTTCTTCTCCTCGGTATATAATATTCGAGGCTGAGACATATTTATATTCACTTATGTTTTTGTCTTGAGCATAATAATGGTTGTGTAACTTTATTCACAATAATATTGCATTTGATTTGATATAGCCACAGGAACTTTGTTCTCGATTATTTTTTGGTTATGGACATGAGATACTTTAATAAGGCCATAAACATTGAAGTGTGAATAAGGCAGTTTGATAAGTTTCGGGTGCAGAATGAAAATGTCAATATTCAACACTTGTCTTTTGCCTTTCATTAGCCAGACATTCACTTTTGATCATGAAAAACATAACTGCTCTTGATTGTTTGCAAGGTGCTTGTGTGGCTACTGCCAGAAAATGTGGCGGGAGGAGGAAAACATCTGCTGCCAAGAGGTGGATGTTGTAAAGCGTAAAAATTTGGAGGCAGTTGGCGTTGAAAATATGGAGGAGCCTCAAAAGTGCATCGTGGAACACCCAGGATTCCAGGCAGTTTGCCTGAATTACTGGGTGTTACAAGCTGCATGGCTGCGATACAAGCAGCAGTATGGTGCCTCGGCATATGAGGGATCAGATCATAAAAAAGCAGGCACATTGCGTACAGGCAATTGGTAAGGTGGTGCTGGGGCTCCCTTGGAAAGGACATAAGAGTTCCTTACCATCATGTGCAGTTAACTGCATACGGGCTCATTTCCAGGAGCCTGAAAGGCTGGATGATGAGATGGAGTATACAGGATTTCAATATGCAGATGAATAAATATAAAATATTTTTCAAATAACCCTGCTGTATATAGAATATTATAATGTAATTTTCTCACTCACCATTGGAAGATTGGCGTAGGGATACTTGGTTGCCATGAAAATGGTTGCTACCAGCAAACAAAATGCCCCTTACTTTTAAATATGTAGCATGGAAGTGTCAACAAAGAAAGGGGAACTACAAAGTTCACTTTAAGACTACATGGTTTTTTAAAGCCCGGTGATGTGTGGGAAATACATAATTATTCTTTTTATTTGCTCAAGGCTTGTGATTGGATGGTTAATCCTCATTTAAAAAAAAAATACTCTCAATTGACTTGTTTCTATCTTCCATATTAATAAATGATTAGACAACAACGATACACAAAGTTGTTCACAGTTTACAGTCCCACTACTTGAACCAGGGTACTTGGAAGAAGATTATCTAATCATTAATTTTCAGTTTGCAATGGACCAATGACATTTATGAATTTGAGAGCTGTTTTCCTGAGAGGTAAGTTGAGTTCAAACTGTTTAAAGGTTTCAACGTATGCATTGTTGAAACAAAATTCAGAATCTTCTGTTTTCAAAAAACTTTTTCTTGGATACTTTTCTTCCAGGTGTCCGGTTCAAGTGAAGACCATATAGCACATGATCATTTTAGTCACAGTAGTGACATAATTTTTAGCCTAAAATAGTTTTTTCAAGCATTCCATACTGAAGGGCATGCTAGTCTTTCTTTAGTTGACTAGGCTGGAACGATTGTATCTGCTAATGAAAGAATTTATTGCCTCCTCTCTGTTGGGTCTCTCTATGGAGGCAGCAAGTGGTGGTGGGGTATTCACTTGCAGGTTCAACATGTAGGTCTTTAAGGCCCTTGAATTGTCTTCATAGCCGGCAAAGACTTTGGTTATGGTACTTGAGCAATAACCTAAAATAAAAAGGTACGTAATACTGTAGGAGTGAACCTCAAGTTTAGTTATTGAAATGTTTTCATTCAGATGTCATATCTGTCTGTGTGACATGAAATTCACAGGTTACTGTGCTATGTGAAAATCATTTTTACCATAAGCAAATGTGGCTGCAGATAAAGGTTGCCTTAACAAATGATCTCAAAATATACAGAACAGCAATTTAATTTTTACAATATTCTTCTTCAGGGGAATGGAAACATCTATGTTATAAGTATCCTGTGTACAGCGCCCCCTCCCCTCAGTAAAAAGCTGAGAAGGGGCCCCTTCTCCATTTTTATCCAAGGGGAGGGGGGGGGACTATACACAGGCTATGTTTTAACTATTTACCCACCATAGGTTGCTTTTGTTTTAACTTCTCTCACTGAATATCCCCCGTGTTTGGCTTTAGGAAACCTGATGGCATAGCGTGGTCTCCCGTCTACAGTTGCAGCTTGCATCCTGTCAGCATTTTCATTGTAGTGCAGAGCAGAAAGGCACAGTCTGAAAGGTTCATATTTTTAGAGGGGCGGGGAAAGAACCATTAGGCTAACTTTAAGTAAAAGGAAAGAGTCCATAGCTTAGAAGAAGAAAATAATACTGAAAAAGAAATTAAAGGAAAACAATAGACCAATCTCAAAAGTTTATTATGGTAACTATTAATCCATTAGAGACACAAACCTTGTGTACATCCCCAGTACGAGAAAGCGGTATGTTTTGGGACGAAGTGTAGATCAAGGCTATGTTTGGCTTCAAGGGCGGAAGTCTGGTACTTAGGGGACAGCTGAGAAATGTCCTTCAGCAGTTGGGGCTTTGTTACCAGCTCCTCGAGCTTGACAGCAGCAGTTGAGCCTGTGAAATTGAGGACCTAGTTGTCGTCAAAATTCCCGTACATAAAGGTGACTGTTTGTAAATGTTTGTATATATGTGCCTTTTCTCGTCACGTTATAACGTTTTGTCGTTTTTTTTAGAGTGGTTCATTTTAATTTCCTGATTAGTGAATTAGTGGACACCTTTTCTGTCATCTAAACAGTGTTAATGACACTGGCCTTATTCTAATTAAAAGGTTTTCCTTGATTCTGACAGAAAATGTAGCCTTCTATTCTATAACTTGAGATGGCAATAGAGGAATTACTGGATGTTATTTTTTTTTTTTGTCTACAAACCTGGTTGAAGCCAAAGTCTATCCCTTGCTTCTCCCTCTAGTTCACCATGTCCACACTCTTTGTAGAGTTCGCTGCTCTGATTGACGTGAATGTTCTGGATGTGCAGGGGTAATATTTTCCATTTTTCCTGCATCGTACGCCCATTACCATCTGGTGTCGTGGCAGCACACCAATACATATGATTTGATACAGACTGTCGCCACTCACCGACATCTTCACACTCTTTTTTTTTCGCTAATTTGTCAATCTTTTTGCATAAACCTGTTCAGAATGAGGGTCATATATGTCAGAAAACGAATTATTCCATACGCGACAACTGGAGCTTAACTGGATAGAATGTATTACAAACTATTTTAGTCGTTGTGTGGATGCGATTGTTACCTCGAGTAAACTATTGGGGTTGACTTTTTAGCCCTCATTACCTTTAGACACATGCCATATGTCAAAATAGTGTCGAGAGTCAGGCAAATTCGTTCGAATCCAAGCGGTATTCTGCTTGTGTCTGTCGGTGATGATCTCCGCTATTTGCAGTCTGGCATTAGAAACGACTTGAATGGCCCGTTTTAAACCCTCATGTTCCATCCAAGAACTGTTCCGCACCTCGTTGCTCTAATAAGGATCAAACGTTTCGATATATTTTTATTTTGCCTCAACACTGGAAATCACATAGTTATTTTTTAAAAAATGTGGGAGACATTGGAATTACATACTAGAATCACTAACCTGAACTAGTTGGAAGTCCAACACCCTGTTCTTTTGCTGTTCGAGTAACGTGTATGAACCGAATTTCGCGGAGTAACCAGGGGAATCGCACCTTCCATCGCCAGCCAGAACCAGTCCGTTATCCTGACTGCTAAGAGTATTAAAGAGCTGCTGTTGATGTGATTTCCACTGCTGTATAATAGTGGGATTTACGTACGATTTGATGTGACGGTAGTAGGTGCTCTCTGATATGCACGCCACGTTCATAATGTTAAACATCCGTAAGGTTTTAGCGGCAGAATTTCCTGTGACAAAAGGAAAAAAATACAACGGCCTTCACTCAGGAACTAGATACAGATTTGCCATACTCTGTTCATTTCGTTCAAGACCATAAAGTAGCCGCATCTCCTGTCAATAGGTCTTCAACGGACCAGGCATACAACGCAACTTAAAAAAGAGATAACAATAGGGAGACTTACCCGTTAAAAGAATTGAAGAAGAAAGCAACAAGTTCCCAACTGGCATTTTTCCATTAGAAAACGGCTGGCTGCACCACACATTGCTGAACTGACAATTTTCTTCCGTACAGTGATAGTGGACCTGAATCATAGTCCCGATTTCTTTAGAAATTTTTGCTTCTGCGTGGCCAGCACAGATGGGGCAACAAGCAAACAAACTCAACAGATTTGTTTCGAAGACAATAAATTTCCTTTCCTCATGTGGCTTCAACTTTTGCGTTTCTCCAATAGATCTGCATGATATTAGCAACAACAACAATGAAACATTCAGTATATTGAACGGAGAGTATAGAAATAGGGGTTATAATTGTTTCTTTGGGCGGATATGTTAAAAAGGAGGGATATAGAGTGGTGCGGAGTTTAAATCAAGCCGGCGTTACTGCAGCTTATGAATACTCATCAACGGCTTGTGTAAATAGTTCATCTTTACTTTTTTTTTACCGTTTTGACTTTCCAGATTCTTTTTCATCTTCACTGCCACCTTCGTCGTCATCTTCGTCGGATGTTAAGTAGGGATTGTACTCTTCATCGTCAACGTCAAGGTCTTCAAACAACTCCTCTTCAAACGACGCGGGTAGCTCCGGCGTAAGTGTATAATCTGTTTCATTTTCTGCCTCCTTACGTAAAGTTGAGAGCAGTTTTAACGGGGAAGTTCTGCTATGTTGCACTGTGACCCATTTTCCACCGTTGTGTTGGACTTTGGAGAAATCTGGGTACCTATGATTAAAAACCTTAATCACCAAAGATAGTCGCATCGCAAAGAATGTTTGAAAAGATGGCTAAACCCTTTGTAAACACACTTATTTTTCAAGATATAACTAAGATTAAAGTCTACCTTTGCTGCGACAGATTGGGCGGCGGAGTCCTTTTGAGTTCCCTTGTTAGCCGTTTGAAACTCCCGAGCCTGACTTCGTTCTTCTTGCCCTGCACCAGTCTCTAAACACGAAGTGTCACCACATGCACTCGTTGAGGGCTGTGCCAGATCCGTTGTTTCGGGAACTTCAGGTTGATTGTTACTTGGTGGTTGTCTGTTGTCACTTGTGGATGGTCCCGGTACTTTATCAGTGGTCTTTTCTTTTTCTCGCGTCTTCCTATAATCTGCCACTAGCTATCATAAACAAAGAATTTTTTTTTTCAGTTTTCTGTTGGTGCATGTGCTCCATAACCTTTTGCCTGATTTCAGTAAATTGTATTATTGTATCTTGAAGGCACACTGTTGCGTTTTGATTATGATCTTTTATCTTGATGATATTTTAGAAACTTTTTATTCATGCCAAGGTAGCTAAACAAAAAAACACAAAATTAATACTCACCCTATGAGCGGTAAGTTTAGACAAGGCTCGACTAGACTTTTTTGGACGACTTTTTGGCGTTATATCCCCCTTTAGTTGAACTTGCCGCTTTGAATCACTTCGCGTTGCCGCAGATGGACGTTTTCTCTTAAGAGAGCGCGCTTCCTGGATTTGTTCAGGGGTGGGATTGGCCTGAATTGTGGGGATGGCCGTCTTCTTCAGATAAGCCTTCTTAGCAAACCCTGCGAGTTTCGCACCCATTCCTTCATAACAGTCTGGCGTAAAATGGCAACTGCAAATATTACCAGATCCCGGCGTCCAGTCGTCGGTCCTCTTTGCTAAGACAAAAGCGATCCACTGGCGCCGAAAGGGTTCATCGGTGGGAAACTGGTGGAGACTTACTCCGTCTTTGTTGGTGTTGTTACAAAACATAACCGCGCAGCGCTTGCCTGGTTCTCTCTTCTTTTTCGGTCCCGTGGCCGTTTTTTTGTCCTTGGAGGAGTTTTCCATAAGTACCGCAACGGGGATTTAAATATGGGTAATTGATTTTTTTCCTACTTGTGTCCCAAAGAGAAGTATTGCAAAAGAAGAAGCGAGGCACGCGTGCTATCAGGGCAATTTTATAGTCGACAGGTTTCGCAATAGATTGACGCCTCAATCTCGAGAGCGTTTCTCGAATAGCTTGATAAGATTCTTACATTAGGTCATCATTCAAAATAATAGTGATCATGAAATCGTAATTTTCGGGGAGAAGTGAATTAGGATCAGGGCTAAATGGAGGGTACAGCAGATTTCAGACAAGATTACAACCACTAAAATCAAAACACAAAAGGTCAGTATCAAGAATCAGGTCGTGCTGTCTACGGCGGTCCATGACGGAGTTCTCTTCAAAGATACCCAGAGCTTTTCCCGGGAGTAAATAAAGTCATTTATGAGGAATGTTAAGGGCATCAACACTCATCAGTGAACATAAATGGTTGGTTCAGAATTTTAAATCTTCTTTAGGAATAATGCTCTTTGAATTTTATGGTGCAGATTATTAGCTCAGCTGTTAACAATTATTGACCTCGGGTGGATATGTCTCATGCCACTTCAAAATCACACTACCCCAAAAAAATAGCAGAAAAAAATCTACATCGCCAAATCTAATGCCCAGTTATATTAAGAAGCTGGAACCATCGTTGAAATGAATTTGCCGAACGTTGATACAACATTAGAGGCGCCATTTCTCCTTTATTCGCAAGAGAAATGTGGTGCGTTTTTGTCTTATAATCTTCATAAAACAATTCAAGTTCCACACTTGTGACGTAAAATCACGCAAGTGATCGATCTGAGATCAGAGTGTTTTCAAAATGGCGTCAAAAAGAGAGTTTTCGAGAAATTTCACTAGAGAGGTATATTACAGGCCATAAGGAAACCATAGAAAGCTTAAAAAACGGGTCAATTTTCCCGAGAGTTGCCCTTTAATTGTTTGTATGTCCCTCTCTTATAATAATTATGCCTCTTTCGTAATTATAATCCTCACTCCTTGATAGACAGCAACCACAGGCATGCCAACTTTAAAAGTTTCCTTCGGGAAATTAAAAATTCATAATGTTACAGACACACTATTTTCTGTCTAAATTTTGCTTTAGTTGTCGTAAACTTTAGCAACTACATGTCAGTAAAACAGCGCTTATTTTACAACCGACCATTTAATTTACCTTCATTTTTATATGCTTGAACATTTCTAGCTTTCATCCAAAACTAATAATATATTAAATATATTACGTCAGGGGGCCTCTCCAAATGCAAATCGCTTATAGCAACCTTCCGTGAACCTTCAATTATTTTGCCGCATACCGCGTATCGCGTGACGGCATTGTATCGCTATTTTTGTTTGCCGGTAAGGGAAAAAACCGTTTCAGCTGCTGGGGGAGCTGAAAAGCGTTGTTGAACGTTTGACGTTACAGAAATAGCAATTATGTCGACAGAGAAGGATTGGCAAACTTCAAAAAACTCCATCAAGAAACGATGTGCCTTCGTTTTTAACAACGAGTTACTGAGTGATGTTAACTTTGTTGTTCGAGCTTCCAGTGGCGAGGACAACAAGATCGTTCCAGCTCATAAGTTTGTCCTGTCAATTAGCAGCCCGGTATTCTTTGCCATGTTTCACGGGAAAATGGCGGAGACATCAAGCCTCATTCATCTGCCTGACTGTGATTATGATGATTTGCTGGAGTTCTTTCGTTACCTCTACACTGACGATATCAACCTAAGTGGAGCTAACGTATTACAGATGCTTTATCTAGCAAACAAATACATTGTTCCTTCGCTGGCTGATAAATGTACCGATTTTTTGCGGAACAACTTGGACGCACCGAACGTGTTTTGCATACTTCCCCTCGCACAGCATTTTGGTGAGAAGGGCCTCGTGGAGCGTTGCTGGGAAGTGATCGACAAGAGGACAGAGGAGGCAGTGAAAGCAGACGAGTTTGTTGAACTGGATAGGTGTCTTGTCGAGACAGTTGTGAAACGAGAATCGCTATGCGTGAAGGAGGTCGAATTGTTCAAAGCTGTTGATCGTTGGGCTACAAGAAAATTCGAGAAACAAGGTCAATCAGACCACACAAGTAGCAAGAGTAAAAGGCAAATTTTAGGGGAGGAAATTGTGAAAGGAATACGATTTTCATTAATGTCACAAAAGGAGTTTATGTCCGTTGTTCCAGACAGTAACATTTTAACAACCGAAGAAATTATAAACCTGATGAAACAATTTAATGGAATAGCAACAGCTCCTTTGCCGTTTGTGCAGACTCCTAGAAGAGGAACGATCAAGGAAACCGAGAGACGAAGAAGAATTGGAACTTATATTCCACCAGCAGTGAATTGGTTCAGTTCTACACTGCGGAATTCGCCAGAATCCACGCGCTGTTGATCAATATGTATAATGTTCGAGTTACAGAAGCTGGTGGTCCTGTGTCTTTCAAAGTTTTTGACGCTTTTTTGGTGCAAGAAAAAGAATGGAAGATTTCAATTTCGTTTGTTGCATTAATTCGACTTTTTAAAATGAATTTAACAGTCCATTTTTAAAATCCCGTTTTTGTAAATCAATGCATTCGATTATACTTTCATTGTCAGTTTTAAGTTTTTTCTCCTCTGAAAAACCGGATTTCCTAGCTATTTTCGTTTTTCTACGTCATGTTGTAACGGATTTGAATTCAGTCTTTAAATTTCCCAGTTAGTTGTTCCGTTTCGTACCTATATGATATTGGAAAACGTTTTTATGAATTTGTATTTTTGCGGTTTTTCGCTATATGGTTTTCGTATAATCGCCATACTTCCCTGTCGACTTAACGCAGGAAGACTTGAAAAATACTTGATAAATTAAACGTATGGTGCAGTGCATTTGAAAATGGTTTTAGCTGTTAAAAAGTAAAGTTAAGGACTTCAGTATTTGTATTGCGTTCGCTCTGTTGACCTTAATTATGGACTTGGCCGGACAATGGAGATGGAGAATCAATGTTCAAAATTGAAGAGCCAAAATTTCGGACGGAGAACTCGATATAGCAGGATGAGTGCTAAATCTAGAATAAAGATTATGAATATTTCTAACACGACAAGATCTTCATTTGTAGTATTGGACTTCTTTAAACGCTGCCACTAATGGTCCAACCCTTCGCTCAATTCTCGATTTAACGAGTTATAACGAGTTATTCTCGAGTTAACTAAACTTGTATACACTAAGGAAAATATAAGAGGTTTTTACTTAAGAAAAGAAAAGAAAAGAAAATTTCTTCAAAGAGAAATTCGAAATCTTTTTTCAGAGAGAGGAAAACTGTAAGTGAAAACAGAAGCCTTATATAACTTGTAATATCAAGTGCTTTTGAATGTGTTGTGACAATAGACGGATCGAAACGCACCAATTACTGATTACGAGTCTTCATAGCCAATAACATCACGGCTTAACTGACAGACGACCAATAACATCGCGACGTAATTGACCAATCAGATCAATAACCAGAGTAAAATACCATCAACTGACGTGATACAACTCACTTTGACTCTGAAGATGACTACCGCACAGGTTGTCGAAACGTCAGTCACTGTCAACAACAACAGTCCCATTCAGGACTACGTTCACCCGGACGATCAAACTCAATCTACTTTTGTGTTATGTTTTATAACGACATTTATTGACCTTGACATTAGATAACCTGCGCGTATAAGTAGTAAAATGTCCCCAATTTTAAGCTGTAAATGCAATGGACATGTTCTGAATGAAAGCGGCAGGAAGAAAAACTTGCCAGCATAAATACTTTAAGGCTCAGAATTTTTTATGTCAGAGGCAAAATATCGCTTTTTTCTTCGACAAGATGAATCAACCAATGAAAACGTTTCTTGGTTTTTAGTCAACCAATTAAAAATCAAGGCAGTCATTGACATAAAAATATGAAAAAAACCACTATGTAACCGGTCGAACCACCAACAATTAGCACCCGACTTAATTTGTAGTCCCTCGCAATGGGCCTTTTTGCTCTCTGCGCACCGTAATTTTTAGGGAGTTATTATAACTCCAAAAATGGAGTACAAATTGTGGGTACAGGATAACCCCTTTTTGGGGGTTACTTTAACTCCTAATTTAACTCCGAATTTGGCGTCATTTTTACTCCTGAAAAAGAGTTCTTTTTACTCCCAGCCTGGAGTTAAAACAACTCCGAACTAGGGTTATTTTTACTCCTTACATGGGTTGTTTTTTCTCTTTTTGGAGTTAATTTATATTAACTCTGAAAGTGGAGTAAAAATTTTAGGTACAGGTTAACTCCTTTTTCGGGGTTATTGCTGCGGAGCGACCGAAGGGAGCGAGCAGCAACATAATCAGGATTTCAAGGAAATATATAAGGGGCGAAGAATTCTCGAATTCATCACTTTTAACCACAATGCATTGCATTTAACCACACTTTTTACCACAATGCATTGCATTTAACCAGAGTGCATTGCGCCACGAACAACTCAAAGAAAAACACGGGGAAGTTCGGTGGGTGAGAGAGTGCATCGTTCGCTGCTCAGACTTAGAGTTTTCTTTGTGGCAAATTTTCTACTGTACGGTTAGAGGTCTTACCAAATTTTGAGACACGCAGGAGTCTTTCAGATGAGTACGATGGTTAACTTGGGGATTGGATTTCAATTCAAGAGCCTTTGACTCGTCCAGGTGTTAAACCTGACGAGAAGATGAGCATTTGCTCTTCAACTCCGCAACACGGGGATATACAAATTCCAGCTTTCTAGAAGGTGATGTGAAAGTGAGAAAATGTCATGCAGTGCTATTCTTAAGAAACTGTATGAGCCGAAAATGGATGTGATTTTGACCATTCGCTTCAAAATAACAGCGGAAATCGAGATAACAAAACATATGTTTTGTGTCCTACTTTGCAGACGAGGACGTGTATCGGCGTTTTGAAAAGCATAATTATGTTCTTTCATTCATTCATTGCCATGGAATATGCGTTTACATTGTTTTTTTCACTGTTAATAGCTCGGTTAATGCGGCTGGCGATCATCTTGCCGGCGGAAGTTTCACTCAAAAGAAATAAAATCAAGACTTTTCCTGAAAATTACGTAATCAGCGTCTGTGGTGTAGTGGTTAGGTGTAGTCGGGCTGGAGGTGCAGAGTTCGAGTCCTACCGAAGTCTTCATTCCTTCTTTCTTTTTTTTCCCGTTTTTTGTGTTGTTGTTTTCTATGAATATATAGCTAAATAACTGTTACTTAATAAAGTGCAACAAACAGCAAGAAAAGTATTGTGTTTCCAGAGAAAATATCGTGCACCGTATCATAAATATAAGGATAAACAGTCTGAATTTCTATTATTCCCTACAATTTACTGTGGGAAAACCAGAGTTATAACCACTTGATCATTTTCTAAACAACGTTCCCACGAGTTCTTTCTATAGACTGATCGTAAATATTCTAGTACTTTACAACATGTAAATAGGACATTCAATGCCAGTATCAACAGAATGTGCCGCAGCATTACTATCTTTTAGATACCCTAGTTTTAACTTCTCAATATCTGGGGTCACTTTTGCTCCCGAAAAAGAGTTCTTTAAACTCCTTTTTGGAGAGTTAAATTATACCCACCAGAGGAGTTATTATAACTCCTTAAAAATTACTGTGCGACCAGAGAGGAGAGGGCGCGGAGGCCCCCCTCTTTAACTTCTAAATCGCTTATCATACGGCCACCAAAATTACTCAGAGGCATAAGCCGATTGACGCAATGACAACTTGCTGTATTGACAAAATCCAATAATTATCCCCTCAATAAGGTGTCTGGTAAAACCAGACAAACGCATGAGATTTAACAATAGCAGTGATATATATGATGACGTTTTTCCGCTGAAACTCTGGAACCAGCCGCCATTTTGAATTACTGCAGAGGACATCCGCCATTTTGAATCAGGTCAATAACCAGGCAGAGTTTTATGCCATCAACTGACGTGATCCAACTCACTTTGATTCTGAAGATGACTACCGCACAGGCAGGTTGTCGAAACGTCAATCAGTCACTGTCAACAACCGGTTCAGGAGTACGCTCAAATTTAGAAAAGCAAGGTTGCGGCCGTCAAAACTCAGTTTCCATGGTAACAGGTCACGATGACTGTAAAATGTTCCCAGATCACGAGATTTTAGGTAAAGTCACTAAGATTAAACGGTTTTGAAGTAAGTTATTCCACTTTTTAGTGAGGGAGAAGGGGGGAAGCTCAAAAGCCCCCCGGTCTGATAGTGGTTGATGATATTCTTACATTGTATCAGGACCTGAACAATCGATAAAAATCGATGATCGGAAAATCAATCGATCAATCGATGACAATCGATTAATTACTGTTGATTAGCATCGATTGGCATCGGCCAATCGATGATCAATCGATAATCACACCTAGGTGGTTGCGAACTTCATCGATTACCATCGATTGGCACTAAATTCATCTCTCCGCATCTTCAGGTATCGCGGGAGTGTACGCAGATCGTATATTATTTTTAAAGCTGAGTATTAAAGTTTGAGAATTGTTCATCGATGTGGCTCGGTGAAAAACAGCACAAAAAATAAAGACAATCAACATGTCTCGTTGTCAGTAGTACAAACTTGATCGATTTAGTTTCGAGGCCATTGCAAAGATTCAACTGACCTGGGACGCAGAAATGTCACGTATAACAGAAAATGTGTGCATTAAATTGAACATATTTTATGAATACTTAGCTAAACTGTTGGCTCCAAACGTTACATCACGCATAGAATACTTCACACCTTGCCTAATTTGCCAGCTGTTTCGTTGAAGCATAACAGTGGGGTTTGTTTTTCTTACACACAAATCTGTAGTACGTTTCTATGAATTTTAAACTCGCGCGAAACGAAACAAGTTTTCTGCCACCAATCAGAAGCCAGAACAGCGGCGACCGTTTTGAACTGGTCTGGTAAGCCATTGTCCCCAGGGGCTCCTCTTGCCGTTCTTTACTTTTCTTCGTGCCATATTTTTCCGCCCGTTTAGACTTTCCCTCGCCCCCACTATCTGCCCCTGGGTCTCCGAGGATGGAAACGTGTGGGCAAATAAAAGTTTAGGCATTGCTACTCGCCAGTTTTTACTCAAATGAAAAGCAATGATATCAAAATGTGTAACTTTATTAGTACTCGATGAAATTGACAATTGAAGTGTTTGAATGAATAGGTAATCGATTGATATTGCATTTTGATAACAATCTATTATGTTAATTGATCGATTCCCATCGATTATCGATTGATATTGATAATCGATGATAATCAATAATCACAAAAATTTTCGTGATCGATTGTCCATCGATTATCAATATCAATCGATTAATTGATATCGATTGTCATCGATTGTTATCGATTGCCATCGATTATCGATTTCATCGATTGTTCAGGTCCTGATTGTATTTATGACGGATAAAAGCTCTAAAAGGGCTATGACGCCATTGGCGTTAATAGTCTTCGTGTATTCCTGCGTAAATTAATGAGATTCCTGCGCCAAAAGGCCTAACACATCCATATTCATTACTGGGAATGAGCGTTGTGATTGGTTTATAGTCCCCCAGTGCTTCCGACTCCGAATTATAGGGCCGTGCTTTCCATTTTGCCGAACCAACCGGTAAAAAAACCAATGGAATTGGCCAAGAGAAATGGAACGGCATTGTTCAATTGAAACAAAGTTTCCATCTGGACTGAAGAGTTCCATTTTCTTTTCGAGGGAACTTGATTATTTCTCAGCAAAGTGGCACTGAAATCAAAACGTTTTTGGAAATAGAACGGCAAGTTTCGGTCGGACGGGGCAAGTCAAAGAGGACCACCTGCCTAGGTCAGTACCACTGTGCCGAAAAATTTCCGTCTGGAACAAAGCGTTGCATCAATATTTCCACAGAAATATCTAGAAATTTTAGGTTAATGGGAAGCACACATAGATGATTTTCCACCAACAGCAACTTTCCTTCTATTCTCCTCGTATCTTGTTTTTACCGTAGATTGTACGCCGAGTCCGAGTCCCACTCCGACTACGGCGTCCAGCATATGAGTCCGCTTGCGGTTCCAATTTTTGATGTTTACTCGTTCATAAGCTGGCTCATAATATTCCACTTACAACTTCGACTCCGTCTCTGTTGCTAGAAATTAGTCTAGATCATCATAATTCAGTGTTAGTTAGCTTCTGGCCATCCTGCGTGGAAACTTTTTTTTTCAGTCTGCAATACTATGCATTTCACACTACTCGGAGATGAGCTGACTCGTCTCCAGTCGTTGTCTCTCTATCTCCTTCTCATATTAACGAGAAAAGTTAAAGGGAGCGCTGTCACAGTGATATGGGCTTCCCCGCGTTTTGGGCATCTCCTTCCCAAAACCCTAGTGATATGAGCATCGCTAAGGTAATACGAGAAGGGGATGCCCGTATCACTAGGGTTTTGAGAAGGCGACGCCCAAAACGCCCGCGGGGATGCCCATATCACTGTAACAGCGCGCCAGCCTACGAGCCAGCTCACTTGTGCAAGTCCGGGGAAACTTTTGGTGACGTAGCCGCCACCACTTGAGGAAGGGGACAAGCAAAAGGCAACCTCGGCCTGGAAATTAAACGAGATTATTTCGCAGAGTGCCCAGTCCTCTACGAAGAGCTAGATACGACGGGCTCTGGGGACGAGAATGAGTGACTCATTCCAAGAAAGTGAGCTCAGCTTACATCACTGTACTTCTTTACCTGTGCTGTTGGAGGATTAATATCTGTGCGAAATGGCCAATGACCACTGGCAGACAGAATGTTCAACGGTCAGCGAAAGAACCAAGTTCATTTTCAACAACGAGCTGTTAAGCGATGTGAAGTTCATCGTTCCTGCGCCAAATATTAGTGAAAGTGCAAGCCGGAAGATGATTCCAGCTCACAAGTTCGTTCTTGCAATCGGCAGTCCGGTGTTCTGTGCCATGTTCTACGGTAAAATGGCGGAGAGTAAGGACTCCATTACACTACCTGACTGTGAGTACGACAGTCTGCTGGAGTTTTTTCGTTACTTGTATATCGATGAAGTAAACCTAACCGGAAGTAATGTGATGCATGTTCTGTACTTGGCGAAGAAGTACATGGTTCCGTCACTTGTTGATAAATGCAGTGAGTATCTGCGAGACAACCTGGAAGCAGCCAATGTGTTCTCCATTCTGCCGCACGCTAAGAAATTTGAGGATAAAGATTTGGAAGATCGATGCTGGGCCGTGATCGAGAAGCAGACAGAGGAGGCTGTGTCGTCTGAGGAATTTGTCACGCTAGAGAAGCCACTTGTGGAATCTCTTGTGAAGAGAGAAGTATTGAATGCGAAGGAAGTAGAATTGTTTAAAGCCGTTGATCGCTGGGCAACTAAAGAAATGGATAGACAGGGAATAACTTCTGATAGTGAAGCCAAAAGAAGAATAATTGGAGAGGAAATCTTGAAGGCCATCAGGTTTCCGCTGATGTCAGAGAAGGAATTGCTTTCTGTTGTCGCCGACAGTAACATTCTGACAATGAAAGAAGTTGTTGAATTGATGAAACACTTCAACGGTGTATTGACTACCCCTTTGAAGTTCTCGGTAGTCCCAAGAACCAAACCCTTTACTGTTAGCTGCCATCGATTTGAATCATTATGGGGCCCTAGAGATTCTTGGTATTACACGCTTGGAAAGAGTGACCGTGTCTGTTTCACCGTCAGCAAGAACATACATTTAATAGGGGTGGAGCACTTTGGAAGAGAAGGAAGCAGTTACACAGTCAGTGTTGATTTGATTGACACTGTAAGTGGTTTGTGTGTTGTGAAGAAATCGGGATCGTACATCTCAGAGTTTAAACAACACGATTCCAAGATGTTTTATGGCTTTGATGTTTCGATGTTTAATAGTCCAGTACATCTAAAGCAGTATAACCGTTATGAATTAGTCTCCCTCATTAAAGGTGATACTTCATTTTCTGGAGGGAGTGGAAAAGCAAACCTCGAGTGTCATGGAATGTCTGTTACTTTCAGCAACTCAGAAGTAGCAGATGACAGTAATGGAACATCAGTTGTCGGGGGCCAGTTCCCTGCTTTATTATTTCAGTTATTTAGGTAGCTCATCACCATCATCATCATCATCATCATTACCATCCGACATTATCATACACGTTATTTAAACACGGTGAACACATCAGTTATAATAATTGTAACCAGGGCTGTGCTCTAGCAGAGCCCGGTGGCCTCTGGCGCCTAACTTTTGCCCTTGGGCGACTAGAAAATCTCAGATTTTTCATACAAATCATATGCTGGGCACCCTTGTTTTTACAGTTTCAGAGCACTGGGCTCCCTTCAATTTTCCCTAGAGTACAGCCTTGGTAACTGATTGTTTTATTATTTTAATTGTCCTATGATTATTACAGGACAATTAAAATAAAAAACTGATTTTCATGTTTGCCGTGTGGGAGTACTAGGGTAGCATCAGGCAATTGATTACATTTTTGAACGTGGTAAAAGATCTGGTCTCTCTTGCATTTTGGGAAGGGCTATTCCACGAGTGGTCCCCACTGTAGCGGATCAGACTTCACCTAACGAATTCAGTACGGGGCATGGGTAGAGCTAACTTATTTGCCTTGTCTTTAAGATTGTATTCCATGGTGAATGGTTTGAATAGATCTTGTAAGTACTCTGGGGTCTGTTTATTTAAAATTTTAAACATTGGTTTAGCTTTCTATTTTTCCTTCTGGTATAGAGGTTATCCCATCCTAAATTTATGTGGAGGGCAGTATCACTACAGCGGTAATCGGACTTTGTGATTACTCTAATGCCATGTTTTTTCAGTTTTTTATCGGCTAATTCATCGTTGAGACTATCCCAAACAGGGAAGGAATAGTCAAAATGTGGTTTGATAAGAGCTCTATACAGTAGTATAGCTGTATCTACACAGATGTACAGCCTAAGCCTTTTAAGTGCACCTATACCAGAGGAGATAGTTCAAACAATCTCATTGACGTGTTTGGACCATGACAGACATTGGTCAATGTGAATTCCTAGGGATTTAGCATCATATACCCTATTGATTACTTGATCTTCCAAATGAATGTTAAGTGAGTGATTAGCAACATTTGCAAGTCTCTGACGTGCATAGGTAATCCAGGGAGACTTCTTTTTCCCAATTCTTTTTGTTTTTAAAGGGGTGTGTTAGTCTGTACAGGCCAGTAGTTGATTTTTCCAGAATTCCCACAAGTTGTTATGATCTGAGAATTGCCTGTCGTCCCATGGCCTTTCCCAGACGTCTTTAAGAAACTCCGCTGTTTTGAAATTCTTAAGACTTCGTTTGGTGATTACTTTAACACCATCAGGGTTTGAATAATGCATTTTGCGTATTAAATAGATAAGGAAGTGATCACTAATCCCTAAGGGCACAACTCCTGATCTAACTATTTTATCAGGGGTATTAGTTATTAAACATAAGGCAATGAGAGACTGAGATTTAGCTGTTACTCTCGTTAACTCTGTGATTAGTTGTTTTAAACCATAGATCTCACAAACATTAAGGAGTTTACAAGAATTTCCGTCAGCGGGATCTGGTAACAGGTTTATTTTCATATGGCCTACAAGATAGAGCTCCAAATTTAAACCGTCAACTTGTTTGATTAAATTTTCAAAATCATTAAGCACCTCTGGCAGAGAACTGGGAGGTCTATACCATGCACTAACAAGAAATGATATCAGCTGTAAGGCACTAGTCTAAAGTGGTGAAGTAGATTAAATTTTATAGTCTGCCACATGTGAAACAAGACAAAACAAAATAGTAGTCAAGCACAGTTTAATGATTGTAGAAGGATTAGAATTTTATTACTGTGGAAAAGAAGTGGAGGAATGAATCAGTAGAGTAGTTGCCGCTAAACATAATATAGCTTCCCACACAGATGTTCTTTTGGCTTGTCACACAATCTTCCGCAATGAATGTATGATGAAGCCATAAGAACATCTCTATGTGAGTTTACAGCTGACAGGTTAACTGTTCAAACAGAGATTAATTTATGGGGTCAGGTCCTGATCCATATTGTTACTATCAGTGGTCTTTCTTCTGCTGGGTAGAACAATTTCTAGATTAACCTGCCTAACTTACAGTTAATTTAGCATTATTTTATCAAATTCATTACCGTTAAGGTGTTTATTTGAGAAAAATATGACTTTAAAATGAGAAATGACAGATGTTGGGTTCCTATAGGCCTTTTGTATTAGTTGATCACGTGAACAACTTTCTGTAAAAATTAACAAAAACAGTTTTTTCTTCAAAAAGTTTGTTAGCACAAAGTGAAAGAGCATATTAAAATTAGGTAACCTGTAAATTTCAGCTGTGAATCTCAAAGTAACGATTGCAACGGCTGCCAAAATTAGAAGGGTTTGTATGGGAAAAGCAACTCTTGTCACCCAGTCACGCTTGAATGGTGTTCCGTACGAATCCATGTAAATTGCAAAATTTTCAAACGGAGCTCAAATCTCCTTTTTATTCATAACAGGCAATGTGAGCCCATTAATGTGCCAGGGAACGACATGTTTAAATTTTCAAAATTTACAAGGATTTGAATGGAAAACCACTCAAGTGTGACTGGGCACCAAGGGTCCAGGTTACTTAAGAGGGTCTGGATGGGTGGGGGGTTCAAATGTTAGTTGTCAGTTAAATTTTCGGCCTTTTGTCTGTTGTCAGTTAAATGATGATTAATAATTAACTGTGAAACTTATTTGTTCATTTTTGATCCTAAATTTAGCTAAAAAGCAATGTTCTTACCAGGATTTTCTACACTGGGGTCCACAGGACCCATAGAAAAGCTAAGAGGGGGTCACGAGGGAGAAGAGCGGGTCACAGTAAGCTACAGTGTATTAGTACATCATGGCGGAGTTTCAGAATGCATCATTTTACACATGAGCATGCGCAGAAGTCGTTATTTTATGGACGCCGCTAATTGGGTGTTTTGTAAAGATGCCATAACCAATTAATGTTTACCTACGTTCTTTTTTACTTGGGCGTCGCCCAAATAGAGTAATCGGAGATCGCTTGTTTTGAGTCAAAGTTGCAATTGGCACGCAATACTTGCGAACTTAAACAGGCCAAGCGACGCGAACGACTCGTATAAGGTAAAAAGCATGCCGGAAAGAAAGTTCCCACAGCGTGTTGTTGTTGTTGTTTTTTTGTTTTCCTTCTTTGCGCCCTTGGGCTAAATATAGTGCGACATTTCCTGAAAAAGTGCGGGAATGCTGCAATGCCAAGGTCTGGTAAGAACACTGTAACATGGAACATATACTGTAACTTAAACATTAAAAGCGAAAACTGATGCAATAGTACCTTAATTTTTATCGGTTTTGCTATTGAAAGCATTCCACGTGGCCCTCCATTTCCCAAGGTTTGTTTACTCTCGTCCACACAAACGTTTTTGCTGGCCAGCGTCCAACATTTCCAACCATTAAGCCAATAAAAATTTATACCTTTAGAATATTGGGACGTAGATCATGAGAAAGACGAAGAAACACCGTATCTGAATCATCTCAGGAAAAATTTACAATTGCTTTTATAACGCCTTCATTAGAAGCCAACGTGTATGCTGGCGCGTTCTCAGAGCAGCGTAAATTTAAGATCATAGGCTATTTCCAACGGATGATCCTTGACACGTGATGGGTGATGGGTTTTACGGTAGATCAGTAAGGAAATTTGACACTTAAGCGTCCTGCTGGTAAGATTATCCATATAAGCGTACATTTGATCACATTGTCTGACGAAAATAACAATAACAACAATAACATTTATTATTTGTATTGCGCCTTTTCTATAAAATATTCAAAAGCGCATCACAATAGTAATTAACAACTTTCTTTCTTGCACCTCAAATTGTAGGACGAAGGCTGTTGAATTCTAATTAAATCTGAAAGGTACTTAGGTGATAGGCCATGAAAAGAGTGTAACAATACTATTAAAAGGCCTTAAAAACGAGTTTTGTAGAAAATAAAAGACAGTCAGGTCCTTTGTCAGTTGATAGTAAAAACCAAGGCAAATGTCTGTTCTCAGTTAAATTTCAGGCGATTTGTCAGTTGTCAGTTAACCCCATCCAGACCCTCACTTAATTCTTGGTTTGCACATGACGTCACCAAAAATCAAACTACGAAACTATGTTTCTACTTTCACGAGTTATTACAGCACCTAAACACCTTTATATGCAGTACTCTGCACTTCACACTAATAGCCGGAGAAAATACCATATGAGCTGACTCGCCGCCATGCCGTCTCTCAGTCCTCCTATTCATATTAACGAGAGAAGTCAAGGGGAGCGCTAGCCTACGGGCAGGCTCACTTGCCAGGTGCAAAGTCTGGGGAAATTTTTGGCGGTGGAGCCGCCGTCACTCGAGGATTGGTCTGCTACACGACATTTTTAGTGTGGTCAAGCAAAGCTGCTCAAAGCCGCTAAATCACCAGATAGGGACGAATGGGTCGTAACCTGAGATCAGGCCCAATTTTAGCGGTTCTCATACATTCTCTCTAACGGCTACCGCTAATATAAGTTTCCAAGCGAAACGAAAGTAGAGCCTGATCTCAGGTTAAGGACTGGGACCCAGTCCTCTCAGTCCTTTTCTGGTCCTCTACAAAAGAAGCTTGCGGCATGTGACTCATTCCGAGAAAGGGAGCTCAGCTGACATCACTATACTGCGTTACCTGTGCTGCTGGAAGATAAATATCTGTGCGAAATGGCCAATGATCACTGGCAGACAGAATGTTCAACGATCAGCGAAAGAACCAAGTTCATTTTCAACAACGAGCTGTTAAGCGATGTGAAGTTCATCGTTCCTGCGTCAAATATTAATGAAAGTGAAAGCCGGAAGATGATTCCAGCTCACAAGTTTGTTCTTGCAATCGGCAGTCCGGTGTTCTGTGCCATGTTCTATGGTAAAATGGCGGAGAGTACAGACTCCATTAGACTACCTGACTGTGAGTACGACAGTCTGCTGGAGGTTTTTCGTTACTTGTATAGCGATGAAGGGCAGTACATCTTTTCACATATTATGCTATTAATGCAGTATATATACTGCAACATTTTAAGCAACTAACTACGGTCGGTATGCTTTTACTGGCCTAAAATATTACAAAAATACCGACTAGCAAGTTAAGCCATTAGTTACTGGCTTAAAATGTTACAGTATGTATAAGTGTGGTTCCAAATTAAGCCGTTAGTTATTGGCTTAATATGTGACAGTATGTGATAAGTGTGGTTCCAAATGTAGCCGTTAGCTATCGGCTTAAAATGTTACAGTATGTTATAAGTTCGGTAAGAAATTAAGCCGTTAGTTATGGGCCTAAAATGTTACAGTATGTTATAAGTGTAGTTCCAAATTAAGCCGTTAGTTATTGGCCTAAAATGTTACAGTATGTGATAAGTGTGGCTCCAAATTAAGCCGTTAGTTATGGGCCTAAAATGTTACAGTATGTTATGAGTGTGGTTCCAAATTAAGCCGTTAGTTATAGGCTTAAAATGTTACAGTATGTTATAAGTGTGGCTCCAAATTAAGCCGTTAGTTATGGGCCTAAAATGTTACAGTATGTTATGAGTGTGGTTCCAAATTAAGCCGTTAGTTATAGGCTTAAAATGTTACAGTATGTTATAAGTGTGGTTCCAAATTAAGCCGTTAGTTATTGGCTTAAAATATTACAGTTTGTCTTGAGTGTGGTTCCAAATTAAGCCGTTAGTTATTGGCCTAAAATGTTACAGTTTGTCTTGAGTGTGGTTCCAAATTAAGCCGTTAGTTATTGGCCCAAAATGTTACGGTATGAAACAAGTGTGGTTCCAAATTAAGCCGTTAGTTATGGGCCTAAAATGTTACAGTATGTTTAAATGTGGTTCCAAATTAAGCCGTTAGTTATGTGCTTAAAATGTTACAGTATGTTTAAATGTGGTTCCAAATTAAGCCGTTAGGTATCGGCTTAAAATGTTACAGTATGTTATATAAGTGTGGTTCCAAATTAAGCCGTTAGCTATTGGCTTAAAATGTTACAGTATGTTATAAGTTTGGTAAGAAATTAAGCCGTTAGTTATGGGCCTAAAATGTTACAGTATGTTATAAGTGTGGCTCCAAATTAAGCCGTTAGTTATGGGCCTAAAATGTTACAGTATCTTATAAGTGTGGCTCCAAATTAAGCCGTTAGTTATGGGCCTAAAATGTTACAGTATGTTATGAGTGTGGTTCCAAATTAAGCCGTTAGTTATAGGCTTAAAATGTTACAGTATGTTATAAGTGTGGTTCCAAGTTAAGCCGTTAGTTATTGGCTTAAAATATTACAGTTTGTCTTGAGTGTGGTTCCAGATTAAGCCGTTAAGTTAGTTCCCCAAAAGAGACAAGTACTAACAATAAATAATGGACACTTTTAAGACAGGATTGAGCAGGGCAAGACTTAAGAGGGAGCGAAGAATAAAGAACGCGATACTAACAATCCTATGTATGACACATCGCGACATCGCAAAGCGAGGGGGTCGGGAAACAACTGTACTAAGTAATAAACACTAGATAAGATGTGTGATTGTGTCTCTTTCTTGCTTGGGAGGACTATGAAGGGTTTAATTTACCAGAGTCACTTATGGCAAAAAGTAATTACCCAATGAATGTCCCTCTACTCTGCATAGCACTTTTACACATACTATGAGGAGATAGGGTTTGGTCTCGGATTGGGAAGTTATTAAGAAGGAAAGGGGCTATTTGCTGTTTTATAAACAACTCCACAAAACTGGAAAAGAAATTGGAATAGTACACTGACTGTAATTGTTTTGATTAACGCCCCGCCATTACCCTCAAAGCACCCAAACTAATGAAACGTTTCATTTCGCTCGTGTTAAGCAAGCATTCTTTCGAATCTTCAGATTACGGATTTCGACGCAGATGTCGTTATGATAGGCCAATAACTAACGGCTTAATTTGGAACCACACTTGTAACATACTGTAACATTTTAAGCCAATAACTAACGGCTTAATTTGGAACCACACTCATTACAAACTGTAACATTTTAAGCCATTAACTAACGGCTTAATTCGGAACCACACTTATGACATACTGTAACATTTTAAGCCAATAACTAACGGCTTAACTTGGAGCCACACTTATTACATACTGTAACATTTTAAGCCGATAACTAACGGCTTAATTTGGAACCACACTCATTACAAACTGTAATATTTTAAGCCAATAACTAACGGCTTAATTTGGAGCCACACTTAAACATACTGTATCATTTTAGGCCCATAACTAACGGCTTAATTTGGAACCACACTTATAACATACTGTAACATTTTAAGCCAATAACTAAAGGCTTAATTTCTTACCAAACTGTATATATACTGTAACATTTTAAGCCAATAACTAACGGCTTAATTTGGAACCACACTCATTACAAACTGTAACATTTTAAGCCAATAACTAACGGCTTAATTTCTTACCAAACTGTATATATACTGTAACATTTTAAGCCAATAACTAACGGCTTAATCTGGAACCACACTCAAGACAAACTGTAATATTTTAAGCCAATAACTAACGGCTTAATTTGGAACCACACTTATAACATACTGTAACATTTTAAGCCTATAACTAACGGCTTAATTTGGAACCATACTCATAACATACTGTAACATTTTAGGCCCATAACTAACGGCTTAATTTGGAACCACACTTATAACATACTGTAACATTTTAAGCCAATAACTAACGGCTTAATTTCTTTCCAAACTTTATATGTACTGTAATATTTTAAGCCAGTAACTAATGGCTTAACTTGTTAGTCGGTATATATGTAATATTTTAGGCAAGTAATATTATACCGACCGTAGTTAGTGGCTTAAAATGTTGCAGTATATATACTGTGATAACAGCATATTAAGCCGTTGTCTAAACGCCCGCGATGAAGTGAACCTAACCGGAAGTAATGTGATGCATGTTCTGTACTTGGCGAAGAAGTACATGGTTCCGTTACTTGTTGATAAATGCAGTGAGTATCTGCGAGACAACCTGGAAGCAGCCAATGTGTTCTCCATTCTGCCGCACGCTAAGAAATTCGAGGATAAAGATTTGGAAGATCGATGCTGGACCGTGATTGATAAGCAGACAGAGGAGGCTTTGTCGTCTGCGGAATTTGGCACCCTTGAGAAGTCACTTGTAGAATCTCTTGTGAAGAGAGAAGTATTGAACATAAAGGAAGTAGAATTGTTTAAAGCCCTTGATCGCTGGGCAACTAAAGAAATGGATAGACAGGGTATAACTTCCGATGGTGAAGCGAAAAGAATATTAATTGGAGAGGAAACCTTGAAGGCCATCAGGTTTCCGTTGATGTCACAGAAGGAATTTCTTTCTGTTGTCCCTGACAGTAACATTCTGACAATGAAAGAAGTTGTTGAATTGATGAAACAGTTCAATGGTATATTGACTTCCCCTTTGCCGTTCTCGGCATTCCCAAGAACCAAGCCCTTTATTAATGTTACTTGTCATCGATTTGACGCATTACGCACTCCTGGAAAGTGTTGGAATTACAGGCGTGGAAAGAGTGACCGTATCTGTTTCACAGTCAGCAAGGACATACAACTAATTGGGGTGGAACACTTTGGCAGTAAAGGAAGCAGTTACACAGTCAGTGTTGATTTGATTGACACTGTAAGTGGTTTGTGTGTTGTGAAGAAATCGGGATCGTACATCTCAGAGTTGAAACATCAGGATACCAAGACGTTTTATGGCTTTGATGTTTTGTTTAATAGTCCAGTAGATCTAAAGCAGAATAACTGTTATGAATTAGTCTCTCTCATTAAAGGTGATTTATCATTCTATGGAGAAAAAGGGAAAACAAATATCAAGTGTCATGGAGTGTCTGTTGCTTTCAGCAACTCAGAAAAACCATATGACAACAATGGAACGAAAGCTGACACTGGCCAGTTCCCTGCTTTGCTATTTCAGTTATTTGGGTAGCTTAATTGATATCAACTGTAAGACACTGGTCCAAACAGGTGGAGTAGATTAAATTTTATAGACTGTCACATGTGAAACACGACAAAATGAAGCAACAAACTTGAAGATGGATCAGAATTTTATTACTGAGGGAGAGAAGTCGAAAAGTGACCCAGTGGAGTAGTTGCCACTGACGTGGCTTCCCTTGCAGATGTTCTTTCGGCTTGTCACGCAATCTTCCCCAACAAATGCGTAATTAATTAGCAGATTAATTTTACGAATAATTTTCTTTCATGAATGCCTTGATATAGAGGGGTCTCCTTTAATGAAAATGTCGTCGTCATGACTTCACTGTTATTTTTCAGAAAGATTATCAGTGTGTCAACCAACTTAATGTTTTATCCGATGCATTCCTACTGTATGTTTTTCGCTTTCTAGCAATAATTTTTGGGGGAAAATAGTGAAATATGGATTTAGGCAATAAATTCAACAAATAAATAAGACTTCATAATGATGTCACATTAATTTATAATTGTGTAAATCAAACATTATACGACTCTTATACCTAGATGTTGAAGATGATAAGTGCATTATTCTGTGTAAATCCAGCAGAAACCAAGTGTTTTTAAGCTTGTGGTCTATATATGATATAATAAAATTGTTCTGTGAAAAAAATATTTTCCAATATTCTGGACACTTCTTTGCTATAACACTTCTTACAGCCTCCGAAAAGTTATTTTATCATTAATTAAAAATATTTCCACGTTTCTGATTGGTTTACATCCCCAAGTTAATTCTCTACTGAACTAGCTGGTTTGAAAAATTTGGAAGACGTTTGCCGGAAGATTTCACGCTTTAATTAATGTGGCGACAAATAATCGAACTATTGCTTAAAAACGTGGCAAGAATAGCATATAACCATTGGGCTGAAAAAAAAAATTGCTGTTTGAAGCATATCTGATTAATATATTCCTTGAAAACCGCCAAGGAAAAGGCAAATGTTATAATTATTAAGTTGGGGACATCATATACTTCGAGAAAAGCATGTTTTGAAGTTGGAGATATTATCCGGCCAACTATTAGGCATTTTTTCACCAATTATCATCGAGTTTCGTTCATTTTCTGAGCTCTTAAAGATTTTGTATCATTTACTCCTCAAGTAGATTAAGGCCTGGGTCATTACGCAGTTTTCAGAATTTTCAAAGGGGGGTGGTATAACGTACAGTATATTTTAAAGACATCCCATGACTAACAATTTAAGGCCAATCATAACCAAGAAATCTTCCAATTTCATTTTAAAAATTGTTCATAGCTGCATCACGTGACCAGCCACGCCCTGTTTTATCGAGAAATCCTTTGAGTCGAAATTCCTACCAAAAGGAGAGTAAACTGTTTTTCTTTAGTAGGTCTAAAAAGTGGCTACTGATAATCGTCTCGTAAAAAAAATCGGAATGAGGATAGGTCAATAAACGTCTTTCTCCCGTCGATAATTTTACTTAGAGGAGGACTGGCACTAGTCAGTGAACACCAATTGCACAGGCCAATTGTAATGCTTCGAACCATTCCGAGCTGATTTCGTAGACACTTTGTAGGGACAATGTTTTGACACAGAGAAACTGGAGCTACTCGTTTATCAAGTGGTGGGAATCGTTGGTTACAATTTTCGAACAATGGAGGGCGTGGTCGATCACGTGACCAAATAATTTTAATTTCTTTTTTCAAGATTTTTTTAAGTTTCGTTTACTTTACCATATATCGTCCCTTGTGGATGTCTTTAACCATTGTCTTTGGAAACTGTACATAAAAACTATAAATGACTTAGACCGAGGCCTTAATCTACCTGAGATCTCATGAATTAACTTTCACTCTTAATATGACGAATTATCATTCGATGCAAATTGTTCTTCCTTTTCATCGGCCGAAAGCCCACATCTTGACCTGCAAATAACTACCTTTATAATAACTACCTACAAATAATGGTCTGCTCTTGCGCAATGTCGTTCAGTTGTGTTTTGGCTGCTGTTTGGCAGCAAATAATATTCTACTCATGCGTAAACAAAACCTTTCTTCTCCTTATTGCGATCGCTCTTGCGTGAAAAATGGTAGATCGCTTCGCTTCCCGAAGATATTCATGGAAAAACAAAACTTTGTGATCGAATGATAAAACAATAATTGGACGAGGTCGAGCAATATCGAGATTTGTCAGTAACCGATCAGATCAATTATTTGCCGAAGCCTTTGATATGTCTATCGGAAAAACTCTGCATTTATTTTATCTTTCAGTTGATGTCAGAAAGAAAATGATACAGTGGAACTTATCCTTTGGGACACCTCTATTCAAGGGTCAGCTCCATTAAGTCGTTGATAAGTTTAAGAGTTCACAAGTTACAATGGCGAACACTTTCAAAACATGAACTGTCTCACTTAAATCGATGTACTGCACTTGTGGGAATTCAACACACACCATAGCAGAGATAAGTTAATTATGATTATTTATAGCAGATTCCGATGCAGAGTAAAAGAAAAATAGTTATCAGTTAATATATTGGAAGCAAGAGAGGATAAAGGGGACAGAGAAGGCATCCCCCATACACACCCTATTCCATAGGTAATTCGTCTCGAGTTATTTTTAAGACCATAGATCCCAAGGGGGATTAAACAACAGCCAATCACATAGCGCGAATGTGTTCCGCGTGGATGACCCGCGCTCAGAGCCACGCGTCCTTCACGAATCGACGCAGAAAAAATGGCGGAAGACGCGGAGAGTAATATTACTATTTGGTTTTGTCGACGAAAACGACTAAAGAGAGATTTCTGCTAAAGCTATGTCAGCGAAACGGAAATTAAAAAAGAATCGCCCCTCCTCTCTTGTATAGAGCTAACAGTACAGCAGGGAAATCCTTAACACACTGAATATTCTCTCAGGATCATTTATAATTTACAGTTTGAAGAGAGCAATTTCTGGTTTGATATTTATTCTTTTATTAGTCTTTTATTATTCAACAAAAATAACACTTGGCGTCCTACTTGCTTTATTATGCAAACGACCGGTTTCAATAAACCGGCGAAATTTCTCATTTTATTAAATAAAGCACTGAGGTTACGACAACTTCGAGTTAAACTGATTTCACGGGTTGTCAAAGAGTCCAGCGATTCCCTTTTCCCAGGTGAGCGCCGACTCATTTCGCTTCAATATTCAGGAATGCTCTCGATCTCTTTACGCTTTCATTGCCTTTCGCCCGACATGTTTTGCACGTCGTTTGGTCATGCGAAACCTCCACGAAACATCCACCCAGCGCGCGAGGTAACTTTATCCCGATTCTAAAAATAACTCGAGACGAATTACCTATGGAATAGGGTGTGTATGGGGGATGCCTTCTCTGTCCCCTTTATCCTCTCTTGATTGGAAGCAAATCCCGGCTAAACCTCCATTCAGGGGACTCTTGTTACGCCGCAAAATGTAATAATTGACGCAAAATGTAACTTTAACCCGAAATGTAACAACTTTTTACGCAAAATGTAAAAACGTTTTAACGCGAAATGCAACGACTTTTTTACGCAAAATGAAACAATATTTTAACGCGAAAGGTAACAATCAAGATGTTAAAGCGATGAAATATCTGAGAGACTTGTATAAAGAAAAAAACTTGCCGGTGGTTACAAATATATATATCAAATAAACTTGCAAAACGTTTTTCGCTAATAGTAACTAAATCCTGAAACAGGCATGTGCGGTACAAGTCACATGACCTCTGAAAAGTGGCATGGCTAATAATAAAACGCTAGTTTTAATTTCTTTCAGAGTATGCGTGAGATAATCAACAGTGTTAAATGAGTGTCGGCATGGTTAAGTTTTCAGACAGCAGGACTGGGTTGGTATGAAATTTCTCACATTTACTTTTCACATTTACGGTAAGAAATGAGAAATTTCATATCTATCACCTTTCATAATTTCTACTTCTATTTTGAATTGCTGGCTGGTGCGTGTTTCTTACGGTGTTATTACAAGTACTCCTTTGCTCACATTCGTAGTCATATTCTTTAGCTTAGTTTTAAAAGGATATTTGCCATACGTCATGTTTAATACGTTAGTGTTGTTGTTATTGTCCGTACTCAGAGGCGGTGAAGCGTTTTGAAACGTGCGGGCTCATCTTTGACTCAGCTATACGCAAACGCCTACTCAAATTTTCCAAAATGTACTTTGCGTTATTCTTTGGCACAGACAAATGTTTTTGCAATCTTCAAAGTGTCTACTCTGTCCGTAATCGATTTTTGACAATGTATCAGTGGACAGTTGTTCTTGAGCCGTCTGAGGACAAAAAATGTGCGCTCTGAAGTCACTGATGTCACAGGTATTGAAAAAATACATCAGTAAAAGTGTTTTTACACACCAAAACGTGGGGGGCTCTGTCCCCCCAAATTTTTGTTTGGGGTGGGAGCTACGGCCTCCCCCCCCCCCTTGCCCCCTACTCCGCAGCCTATGATACCACTTTTCCAAAGTTATACATGACTTGTAACTCTATCACATGCTCAGGACTTTTTTTAAAGTTTTAATTTTTGATATTTAATATAAAAAAAACTTTATAAATAAACTGTTTTTGTAACCACTAGAAAATGTACACTTTAACAACAACGTTTATATCCAAGTCTCTCAGTTATTTCCGGGCTGTAACATTTTGCTTACATTTCGCGTTCAAAATATTGTTTCATTTTGCGTCAAAAAGTTGTTACATTTCGGGTTAATGTTACATTTTCGTCAGTTGTTACACACTTTGCGGCTTAACAGACACTTGCCTTGGTCCCGAGGCTGTCCCCTGAATAGAGGTTCCACTGTAAAATTTTTTTCATGAACGTTCCTAAATACGACGACATAACCTGCTGAACAAGTTTTCAGTTAAGCCGAAGGATTTTCAAGTGCCAATTTATTTTTTCAAAAAAGCTTACAATACTTACCAGCAAAACTGAGTTATTTGAGTTTTAGAGAGTTGTTATTGTTTTTTTCTTCCAAATATTATCTCATATTTTCTCTTTAACAAGACCTTCTCCGAAAAGAAGATATTTGGTGTTGTTGGTGTTGTTTTTTTTGTATGTGCAGATAGGAAAAATGAATGATTAGCAATGATCACATTTTGTATGAAAATTCAAACCAGTGCCAAATGATACGGGTATCTTGGCGCCTGAGTTTAAGAAGTACAATAAAACTGATCATGAATTATACTCTTTTGTTTACATTAATAAATAACTGGAGACACTCGCATATCGCAGAAGGACTTAACAGTTTTGACCTCAGTTCCTATGGCGTACAACGTATTGTATGTAACGTTAGGTTTCAGTTTGATGGCATTTCTCTTTACCTTGGGAATCTGTTTACAAGATGAAGGTAAACGTGGGTTGAAAATTCTATCATGTTCTATCCCAAAAGATATAGTTCATGGCCGCACGTTTGTCATATTATTTTAAAAGTTTCATTCTTTTTTATTGTCATGTTCAGTTATATTTGTTGTAATTTGTTATCATTATTTTTTATTTATCTTAGTGATTTGAAAAAGCCACCACGACAAAAAAAAGAGAGATAAAATGATAATTTTATATAGCAGGCATCAGCATGGAGTTCTCATCACAATTCGGCTATATAACTACCAGGGGAATCGCAGCACAGTTATTCTTAGAAATCCTTAAATCAGTCTTTTCTAAAAATGTGTGTATGTTAAACTAACTGAGGCAAACCATTATTGTTTTGGATGCAAGAGATTTCGTCAGAGCAACAAAAATGAAAATTTATCAAAAAAAAAAAAAAAAGTTTCCCTCTACGTTCAATTCCAAAAGAATACACGTTCGCCGACATTTCGCCCAATATTCTTATGCCAATTTCCAAATTTTTACAGTAGCTTATATACTGACTTTTAATTTAAAAAAGTGAAATTCATATATTCAACATTTTAAATAAAAAATGAGTTGGGAATATGTTGACAGTACTTTAAGCTTTTACAGTTGTTGTTGTATAACAGTGTTTTGTTGTCAAAATTATATATAATTTTGACAACAAAACAGTTGTTGTTGTATAACAGTGTTTTGTTGTCAAAATTATATATAATTTGTATATTTTTTATTTAAAATGTTGAATATATGAATTTCACTTTTTTAAATTAAAAGTCAGTATATAAGCTGCTGTAAAAATTTGGAAATTGGCATAAGAATATTGGGCGAAATGTCGGCGAACGTGTATTCTTTTGGAATTGAACGTAGAGAGAAACTCTTTTTTTTTTTTTTGAAAACAAAACACTGTTATACAACAACAACTGTAAAAGCTTAATGTACTGTCAACATATTCCCAACTCATTTTTTATTTAAAATGTTGAATACATGAATTTCACTTTTTTAAATTAAAAGTCAGTACCATTGACAAGAGGCTGGCATTTATATCCACCCAAATTATAAATTATAGTTAAACTGTCAAGGTTGCAATTTTAAAATAAAAAAATGCATGCACTGCTAAAAAATCTGTTCTTTCTCTGTTTAGGAAAACAATTATATTACGAAGCTTTGACATCACAAATCTTTCAGAAAATGAGACGTGAAAAAGATATTGGCATTAATCACGTCACTAGAGGCAAAATGGTCCACAGTCTCCGAGTATTATGTTGATGAATGAAAACTGCGCTTTGGCAAAGTTATTTTGGCGTATTGCCACTTTGTTTGAGGCTTCACCCAGGTGTATGAAGAGTATAAATGGGCACCAAAGACATACTGCTATGGGGCTTACCCTGCGATGGACTAGCATCCCGTCCAGGGGAGAGTAGCAAACTCCTAGGCATGCTTCATGTTAAGGAAACCGGGATAAGCTCCGGCCGTTTGGGCCTTTGGCTCGTGTGAATCTTCACCTTTTCCCGAGCTGGTACTCCCGGGAATTCTTGGTGGGGCTGTGCCGCCCGGTTTTCCAAATCGTGACCCCATTTCAGACCAAACTGAAATGTTATTTTTCACACCCGTTTTCAGACCTGGCTTCAATTTCCATAGCGATTTTCAGACCCGGGATAGGCAGAAATTAGTCATTATTACTTAGATTAGAACGCCAACAAAAAGAGTTGTTGAAATCAATTTCGAATTAGCTTACTACTCTTTCTTTCTTATTCATTGGAATTTTGTCATTTCGTATTCAATTGGAATTGAAATTACAAGTACACTCCCGTAGTTCCCTTGAAAACCATACCCGATTCCAGACCCATACGAAAAAAATTTATACCCGTTTTCAGATAGTCTCCTTCGCAGCCGTTATTAGGGTCGTCACTCGTCACGCAACGCTCCTCGAGTGACGACCCTAATAACGGCTGCGAAGGAGACTAGTTTTCAGACCGAAACGGCGCAAAAACGATACCCTTTGGGGCGGCACAATATGACTTATATATAGAGAATATTACACGGTGGCAAGAAGATATGAATTTTATTTTCGAGTGGCAAAACAATACTTTACGAACGAGCGCAGCGAGTGAGTAAAACATTGTTTTTGCCACGAGAAAATAAAATTCATATCTTCAAGCCGCCGTGTAACGTTCTTTTTATTATATAGACAAAAAGACATCGACAAAATAATAGACTTTTATTGCCAAAAAGTATAATTGTGACGGCTCAAATTTACAGTACAGAAATATAAGACATTCTTTACAATAATCTGGAGAAATACCACTGAGCTGAATAGGGCTCTACATTGACAAAATATAAGCAAAGTTTTGAAAAATGTGTAATTAAAATTCAAAGGACGCAAGACGCCTACAAATTTTGGAGGGAAATTACCGAAATTACGTCATCGATAAACTCACGTGTGAGATTATGGAAAATAAACCACTCGGGTCCCGGATGTAGTTTTTATGAATTTTACGAGTGGTATATTTTCCAGTAAAACACTCGTGTCTATATAATAAAAGGGAATACCCCCCAGACCATTTTTTTTTACTATATTACAACACTTTCAGCTACTAAGAAAATCTATTTTACTTCTTGAAGATGTTTGATACACGATTAACTATTTTTATTCGATAGGTAACTGTCGTACACTGAAGTTTGGCAGTGCAATAAGAGACAAAGCCCTTGGTGGTCACCTTGTTAAAAGTTACGAAGTAAATTCTAGAGATGATTGCGAGTTTCAATGCTATATGGAGAGTGAGTGCATGTCAATCAATTTTGGACTTGGTGCAAATGGAAAATATTTGTGTGAACTAAGTAGCTCAGATCACGAATTGCATCCTCAAGATTTGAAACATAGATCTGGCTTCATCTATGAGCCAACCCTGGTAAGATATAACTGCTTATATATAAATAGGAGTTAAATTAATTTTTTTTGTGTGTGTCCAAGCTTTTTTGATGATGTGGATGGTTAATCAGAAGTAGTGCCGACGGTAGTGGCCGGGATGAGTGGTCATACATAACCTTTTTTGAAAGGTCACCGAGAAGTTAAAACTTCTTGACTTCAGTACCTGCTGAAAATCCTTGGTTGGTTCGTTTCGTGTTTTTAGGGGCAGTCAGTCCCTCAGTTCAGTGTTCTGTGGTATGGCAATATAAGGCATCTCTGTTTCAGTCAATATTACCTCAGAGACGATTTATTCGCGAGAAGAAGAGTTTAACCGGTTAGGTATAAAAATTGTCGGGAGTATTTATCACTGTAGGTCATTGTAGTTGCAGAAAGACTAAGAAACTGTACGTTATACTCTACCTTGAGTGAAACGATGCAGTTAAAAAGCTTTCAGAGTTGACGGCTATTTTTCATAACCCAGCGACAATGATTCGCCGATGACTTTACATTTCGTAAGTCTGCACGATGGGTTATTGATCATCTGAGCATATTATTAGGTAAATGGGCTTTATCGTTACATCTGTACTGTGGATTTATTTTCTTTAACAATGCAGAACTTCTGTGTTAACAATCAGTGCTCTTCGAATAGCCGCTGCCAAACAGGATTTACTGACCGTGGATACAGATGCGTGTGTTCTGCTGGATATACAGGGGAATATTGTACTGAAGGTTATACACTAGATATTTTTATTATGTTTTGAATCGCGTTTTTCACAGAGAAATTAAACTGATCTCTATGAATTTTGGCCCCCATAATGAAAAATGGTGGAAATCTTCGGCGATTTTCTTGTAGGTTTGAAAACGTTGAAGATACCAGTGTAAAAACTCATTTTTGCTAAAAAAAATGTGAATAACTTTGAAACCCTACGACAAATGTCATGTATGCGGTAACGGCTGACTTCAAACTTGCATACAAAACTAGAGAACTCTGAGGCTTATTTCCTGAAGTTAGAGGGAAACATTTGTCAAAGGATTTCAGAGGTATTTACAATTTTTGTCGAAATACGGTTTTTAATATAGAGAATTCATTTATCCTAAAACCACTCTTACAACTGAAATATAATGTTACTATATCAGAACTAAGATCACTGAAATTGCTATGAATACGTGGAGATATTCCTGATGGACTTTGCAAACTTGAATAGATTTTCTTTCCAGATCGGGTAACGAACAACACGCTATTTTAAACAATAGGTTCGGGCCACCTTGAGCAATAACTCCCATCCTGCCATATGACCTCACAACGAATGATTTGGTAGATTAAATCGTGGTTAGCGGCAAAGCAGCTTTTACAACATGAAAACTCCATACGAGTGCACAACACAGTGTTACTGCATATGTAGAAAATCCTTATCAAGTGTCAAACATCTTGTGCCCTCTCTAGTCATGCCTTGATTAGATTGCGCTAAAAAGTGTCGGACATTTCACGCTTTAAAATAATTTGTACCCCCGAATGTTAACTATTCTGAATTTTCACAGAACTGCATGTATGCTCTTATTGATTACAAAAGGCCTCAGCCGGGAAATGTTACAAATAAATAACGTTTACTCTCACGCAAATTTCGGTTTTAGGGGTTCTCGGGAAAGTGTCGACAAACCCTGGTAATTCATGCAAAGATATCATGGAGAGGGGAGCTACTACAGGTGACGGGGAGTACTGGATCGACCCTCAGAAAAATGGAGACCCTTTAAAAGTCTACTGTGACATGACAACTGATGGAGGTAAACAAATTATAAATGCGGTCTATGTCCTGACTCCATGCATTTTGCTGTATTCGCAAAACGTAAAGGCTTTGAAAAGCCTACACTACATAAATACAATGCCAAACCCAGAAAGCTCAAGAACGTTTGATGGTATGTGAGAAAAGTAACAAAGGTAACCTATTTCCTAGATAAGAAAGAAAGAAAGAATGAATGAATGAATAAAGGCGTGGCGCTGAAGGGTTGGCCTATTCAGGCCGCCTTCTGAGAGGACAGCTTAAGACACATAATGTAGATAAATACAATGAATTTTAAATGAAAAAAATGTCTTGTAACGCGATACCGACTCGCTCGCGTCAACAGTTACATTCCACCCTCGTAACGTGAGCTTGAGACGCCTGTGGTGCAGTGGGCTTTCTTGGACATTAAGCAGTTACTTCTCCCGCAACTATTATCAGTTTTTGGGCAATAAAATTTGCCCAAACATAATTTCTAACCTCATGAGCAACACGTCGTTTTTACTTTTTTTCTTGCTGTAGGAGGCTGGCTTCTTGTGGTTAACATCGTAGCTGATGGAGTGCTTGGCGACAATGATTCCTGGACCGCTGAAACATCATACCGCGGGATCAGTAATTACAGCAATCAAAGAATGGCCATAACTGGAGATGCTATGAAGGAACTACGAGCATACTTGAAATTCACCCAACTGAGATTCCACTGCAGCAAAAAACAAGGAAGTACTTTCCACGTCATCACCGCCCCCAACAGCACCCGTGGAGAAGCTGTCGTCCGCTTTTTCAGTGCTGAAACAGATGTCCACCCATTTTCTTGCAATTCGTTTAAAAGGATGAGCGATGATAATTCTCAACTGGCCGTGAAATGTGAAAAGTGGGGAAAAATTGACGGAAGCCCCTTCGTCGGAAAGTGGAGTGGGTTTTTGGCACCGACTACGAAAAGAACGCACCGCTACGTGGCTTTCGATTACCGAAGCCGATATGTCGGGGCTAAAGTGAATGGACTTATACACTGCGATGACTATGCAGATGGTACATTCTATGAAATGTCCGCAGGCGATTTCTTCAAAATCTATGTTCGCTGAGGCTTACTGAGGGGAAATTTTCACACTGTCCTTGAATCACTTCGAAAGACTAAACGATATTTTCAGCAAACGCTTCAGTTTTTGACGCTCACAACAGATAGCGGTTTCCGTCTTTAACAAGCTTAAGGGAAATTACAGTGTTCCTCCCGGACTCATGTCCCCAGTCGTCTTCGCGTAACGCGTGTCGGCGAGGGATATGGGAAGAGTTCCTCATTAGCTATACCGTATTTATTCGATTAAACGCCCCGTGTTTTAGAAAAATTTAGAATGAAGTTGATGTGAATTGCGGAAATAAAAATCTAAGTAAAGTTATGACTGTCGTAGTAATCGCGATTAAGTAACTGCAAATTAAGTAATTCGAATCCATGGCCTAGTTGCTTTAGCGCTGCAGTGCTCTACCTACTGAACTATGAAACCCTATGAAGTTAGTTTGCTGAGCTGATTGCTTGGGAAAACTTCGAAAGATTTTTTGTTATTATTATTTTTTAATAGGAAGCAACATCGGGGTCGACTCCATGGTCTTGTTTCGAGCACCGAGCTGTTACCCTTCTCTGGCAAGCGTTGCATTGCCCATGTTTTAATTTTTTTTATCGCTGTTAACTAAGTTATGAGAGCCCAGTTGTTGTTTTTTTTTCATTTATTTATGCATTTACTTTTCTGTATTAAGGGTAAGAGTTAAGTTTACGTTCGGGTAATTTATAAATCTGTATATTATTACCATTGTTATTTGTATTACAAACAGAAGATCTTCAGTTTCAAATAAACGACAAAAAGGAACTCTAGCAGATTTTTTTAACTACACGCAATATCCTTACTTTTAAAATAAGTTTTCTTCTTAACGATTTATATGGGTACACCGTTATAATTGAACAAAGTAAAAAAATTTCAAGGTGGCGCCCTGATCGCTCTAGATTTTCTTACTTGACTTTTTTTGACTTATGGCTCCATTTACAAGAGGTGTGTGTGTTAAACTTCTAATGATTATGCAATTTTATCTGTTTTTACATTTCCACATAAACAAATAAATTGGTCAGTTTTTAACGGCCAAATATTACAAATCTAGTGTTGTTTAGTGCTACCCAGGCTATAAATTCCTCTCCTCTTTTAACATATATTAGGAGAGCTTTCTCGTTGTCTTATATGTAATATATAAATAAAGCATGAGATGCAGTGTTTTATGACCAGATGAAACACTGTGCAGTGAGAAGAGAGTTAAAAATGCGACGCGCAGCGGGGTTTTTTTTTTTTTACGAACTTCGAGGTGCCCCATCTGGTGATGAAACACTTTTCACACAAAATTGTTTTAGCAGGAGAAATTAAGAATGCAAAAATGAGCAGTTTTTCACCTGATTTCCGAACAATCATCAAACGTTAATTTCCTTTGTATTTTCATTATAAATTATTAACGAGTATAAGAAATACATATTCAAGATTATTTAAGTTGATTAGAGACTTACGAATTCTTACAGAGTGTAACACTAAACCATATTTTAAAATTCAAAGTGAACGTTCCGTTGCGCTTGTTGATATTTTTGTGTTCTCATTTTTTTTTCTTCACTATATTTTCCCACAATTATTCTTTCCTTTACATTCGATCTATGAACATCACTTTGAATTTTTAGATTCGCACTCGACAATAACCGCGACTTGAAGTCGTTTAAACGTTGTGTTTTGGCGACAATCTTTATTTTTATAAGTAGGTTGACAGCAATGGTAAAAACTTTAGTAACACTTGAGTAAAATAGAAGTCATCAACTCATGAAGAGCTTTATCCTTTCGCCGGCCACAACACACTTCCCGCTTAAAACGTTTAGGCGTTCGGTCATCATTTTTAAGATTACCTTGGAGCTCCGGCATTATTTTATATATAAGAAATCTATTTGTTAACCGATGCGACTCAAACACGTACATTAGCGCAAGCATTCACCTAAGAATGAGGTTCAACATAGATTAATAATAGAGAGGAATAGTCGCGAGGCTTTAGAGACCTTTAGACTCCTTTGCTATAATTTTTTTTCGTGGACCTGACGGTGCACAACGTTCATGATCAATAGCATTCCTATCATTATTTTTGATCTTACTGACCAATAAGCAAGTAACATCAAATTATTCATTCACAATTTGTGAAAAGAGAACAAAGTATTGTGCCCATCATCTTTGATGTTATTTGCCACCTTTCATAACCAGTCCGCTAGCCTTTTTACTGACTATGGAATGACATCTCCCTAAAATGGATCACTCCTGGCCTCCTTTGCAGGCAATTCCTTTTGTAAGGGTTAAAATGACCTTGAGGAGTCTGAGAACGAGAAAAGGAAAAATTAAAGAGGAGGAGTTTACCTGTCACTATTGTCTCAAATCTCGAATCTCAAATCTTTATTTTAACACCGTAAAAAAATTCATGGTGTTTTTTGTTACATATAAAGTATAACTACATAACAATATTTAATAATAATAAATACATATCTAAAGAGTCACTGTCACTTCACGTTCTCTTCCCCATTCTCTCGCCCGTTCTCTGAAACAGGACAGTGATGCCTGCGGAGGAGGCTGTCACCTATGCGTTTAAACCAAAACTAAAGTGATCCAAAGTTGAAGTTGGCTTACACGTAAATCTCGGCCTACACATAAAGGCATCTCAATTGTCATACTTATGCATCATATCACCCTTCAGAGTGCAAAGGAGTGCATTTAGTGTTACCTCTGTCCTTCAGCGTACAAAAATTTTCCAGAAATCTCTCGCAGATTTTGTAAAGAGATTGATGGCATCATCACAGAGCCAATAGTCCCCAACAATATGCCAGTGATAACTGGAAGCTATAAATGCCGCATGATCGTACAATCGAAATGTAGCGTCCTTTTTGTCATGGTGTCCCCATTTTCCGACATGTTGTCTGCCATCATTTCCCCATAGAGCACAATTCAAAGCCAACACTGAGTTATCGTCGTTCATCCTGCGAAACGAGTCGCAGGAACCTGGAAGTGTGTCAGTCTGACCGCTGAAGTACTGGACTACAGCTTCACCCTTGCTGTTGGTGGCCGTGATGACGTGGAAGGTACGCCCATGTTGCTTACTGCAGTGGAATCTCAGTTGAGTGAAGTTCAAGTGCAACCTCAGCCGACCCAAGGCGCTGGCAGTGATACCCACATTTTGACCGTAATTGTAATTATTGATCTCGTCGTATGAACTTGCAGGGGCCCAGGATTGCTGGATGCTACCAGTCTCATACATACCCAGAATGTTGGTAACAAGAAGCCAGCCTCCTGAACATAAAAAATAACAAATGAGTAAATAAAATAACTGCAAATCAGGGACATTTTTTGGATAGACAAACCCACAAACGAGTCGCTAAAAGAGCCAGTGGAAAATTTAACACAGAAATCCCCCATTCAAATAGTGCAAGAGCGGAAACTGAAATCCTTTGGCCAGGTCATAAGACATCCGTATAAGCTTAGACATGGCGGCCAGGCAAACATGTACACCATCATGTAAGGACGAGTTCCTGGAAATAGAGGGCGTGGTAGGCCACAGGGAAGCTATATGGTGGACATCTGTCGATGGACACGGAGTACACCGTCACAAGCTCTCACGCTTGCTGTGAGCACTAGAGAGTTAAGAATTAGACGCATCAGAGTGGGTCTATCTACGGATCTCGAGGGATTCTTTGGCGTAAAAGAGATAGAGATGATAACGCAAGCACTCACTCACCTCCGTCAGTGGTCATGTCACAATACACTTTCAAAGGCCTTCCGCGTTTCTCGGGGTCGATCCAGTACTCTCCGTCGTCTGTAGCAGCCCCATTGTCTAGGATGTCTTTACACGATTTGCCAGGGTTTGCTTTTTCACCCAGTCTAATTTCTAAAAAAAATCAGCACTGTTAGTCATGCGATCAGTAATAATTTTTTTTCATTTCCACTGTTATGCTACCTGGATGCCAAGGGTGTTATTTTCCCTTTACGCTTCTCGCTGCTGGTGAACGAGAAGGCCTCTAGCGACCATGGTACTGTTTTGCGGTCGCGCAATTTCAGCTACAAACTCCTAGGATTTTGACCAACTCTAAGTTACATAAAACCACCAAAATTATCAAAATGATTTAAGAAAACATGTCGAGAAGAAAAGGATTCCAATCACTTTGTCAAGGGGTAACAGTAGCAGGATCTTCGCTGATTTTTTTATCTTTTCTATTGCGAATTTTTTAAAGCCGCAGATAACTTTTTGGACATCCATGCATCGATGTGGCGATAACGTTTGGCCAGTTTACGTGAAGTTAGTAAGTTAATTAATATAGGCTTCACCATTCTTCGTAACCCTACTATACTGACGAAAAAAGAATTACATGAGCCTAATCTTCAGCCTTAATATGATAACCTGTTTCGCAGAATTCTCCTGTGATGCCTGTATCACACACGCATCTGTATCCGCGATCAGTGAATCCAGTTTGACAGCGGCTATTCGGCGAGCAGTAATTGTCCACACAAGTGTTCTGTTAAAAAAGCAGAGACAAAACAGTCTATCATTATACCACAATTCAGTAACACACTTAAGCCCAGTTAGAGATCATTGAGGCATTATAAATTCAAAATAATAAAAGCAAGAGATCGAGGATTTCTCTTTTGACTTTTGAATCTCAAAATCGCAATACAGTGAAACCTCTCGTTTGGGACAACTCTATTCAAGAGACAACTCCTTTCAGGGGGCACAAAATTTGGTCCCGGAAAAATGTTCACATAATCTTTGTATTATTTTGTTACTTCTATTGAAGGGACACCTCTATTCAGGGGAAGGGGACACTTTTTCTGGGTCCGAAAACCTGAGTTTAACCTCCATTCAGGGGACACCTTAGCTCTCAAAGTGTGACTGATCACAAAGAGGGTTGATATCTTCAGTTGTGCACTAATAAAAAATGTGGAAGCTTTCACAAACTTTACTATCTCACTTAAATCGATGAAAAGTAATTGCTTGAATTCAACGTATAATGTCGTAGGGATATAAGTTAATGATGATTTCTGTATGTTTTCTTTGTTGGTTCATTATGAAAAAACCCCAGCCCAACTTCTATTCAAGGGACACTTGCCCCCGTCTTAGGGGTGTCCCCTGTTTTGTGACTCATTATAGGCGTTGCAATGCAGTTCAACGCGCTTGACCACTTTGGCAAGGCAGTTGTTGATGCAGCTTCATGTTATCTCTCATTTTTTGGGTTAACTATGGAAGACAATAGAGCCTACTGAGAGTTAGGGGTCGAAAGCAGTCTTACCTCAGCTGGTGTATAACTGAATCCAGTTCTATTTTTAACATCGCCAGGGTGTATATCGGCAGTTGAGTCGCTCAGTTCGCACACTGTTCCCCTTTTTTCACCCGCGGTTTGGTTGGTGCCAAAATTGTACGACACACAGTCAGCGTTCATAAAGCATTCAAGCTCGCAGTCATCTTTCGTCATTATTTCCTGGCTGCTTTCGATGACATGGCCATCGAAAAACTTGCCATCTAATGAGGGGTTGAACCTCAGCGTTCGACAGCCATCTGTTTAGCGAGATAAAAAATATGAGAAAATAGCTAGAGGTTAATTACAATATACCCTAGTCCAAATTGCCAAGAGAAAAAAAGGAGAACAGAAATAAAGAAACAAAGAGAGACAGAAAGAAAGAGAGAAAAAGCAAAAGAAGTAGTAAATCAGCGAGGTTAGCACGAATATTTGAGGCACCCAACCTTTTATTTTAACATGTCTCTATCTCCTCATCCGTGAATGGTAGTCTGGGAAATTTTCGCTTATGGAAAGTGCCTCCTAGGTTTTGGAATCCGGAACGCGGCTGCTCAAGTAACCCAGAACCTTGCTAACAAGTGGAATCCGGGATCCCAGTTCCACTAACAGGGAATCCGAAATCCGAGTTCCACGAAAAGGGAATCCAGAATTCAAGACTGCTTTGGAGTATTTTAGGTAGAGTGATCTCTAACATATGAGAAAGTTAGGTTATAATTAATCTATCATAATACCTTGTGATTCATCATCATGATCACGTGAAAATCACCTCACGCGAGAAAAGGCAACACGCGGCGTGTCGCCTTTTCTCGCGTGGGTTGATTTTCACGCGCGCTCGCGTTTCGCCCGCTCTACTATCCCTGAGGAAAAATGGGGGACTACTCGTAGTCTAAGTACCAATAGCTGGCTATGGCCGCAAACCCGCTGTATTACAAGTTCTATCGGTGTCATGCATTTAGAAGTCTCGCAAAGATGTCAAGAAAGGTCACATTTTACGCAGTACAGTCAACCTGTTTAAAATTTTTATGGGATGCCACTAACGAAAAGGGATGACCTTGTACATGATCAAGAAAGAAAAATATGTTTAAGAGCAGAAAAATAAACCTTATGTAACGTACCAGTTCCTTGAACGATTTCCATCCAGAGGAGTTTATTGACGGAAAATATCAAATACAAGAAGTTTTGCCAATTCATTCTGTTACGTATTAACAGTGAAAATTGCACGGAAACTGTATCTACAGAAAATTCACCCTTGTTTTTAAGACAATTATAGTATAAAAGGGACCAAATTAATTTTGTAAATTAAAACAGGGCAAGACCATTAAATAATTCACGTCTCATAAGTGCTACTGTAAATTATATAGTTTGAACGGATTAACTGCATATATTAAACTCAAAGGGACCACTTCTAAAAAAGTTGAATAGAACTATTTTTTCTGAAGGCCGCCTACTAATAAAAACCACTAACCATTGCACTAAAATTCACTTATTTCCAGAAAAAAATGGGACTCTCCGCAGAAGTACTCAGCCAAGACCCGTCAGTCTATAGTCAGAAACTGACTATAGACAAACCAGACATGGCGATCGTCATTTAATACCCCGTCCACCCAGGCTACACAGGCTGTACAATATGGCTAAATACTTCTTTTCAGAAGTATTAAAATGGGCACCTGGAGGATATTTAGACCTCCGGAAAAAGCCTAAATTGTGTTATCAGTGTTTTAGTTGCGGCGAAACATTCTATATAGCAAAACTAAAGTCGACACTGACCAACACCAAGCTTTAGGATTATTGTAATGCCTTCGTGCCATGCCGCACCAGGCATAAAAACATTAATTCGAAGATTTCAATCAAAAGAATCAAAAGCACTTGGAAACAATTGAAGTAATCCATCATACGTCTAGTGACTAAAAATTCAGTGGTGGGAGTTTTTTTTCCTATAATTTATTCTTCCGGTGCATTAACTTTAACTTTCTATACAACAAAACAACCTTGATCATAGTGTTCTGCGTGCAACAATAAGATCCTTTAGCTATAAAGTGAGCGACAATTAAGATGCTAAATGCTAGTCCCGCAGATAGAGTGTTAAAATAAACAGCATTACCACTATAAGCTAAAGACACTGCCAATTAATTAACGTCTACAATTCATACCGAGTGAGTAATGAAGCGTCTGAGTAGATAACATTACACGAACAAGAATTATTGAGGGACAGACGCAAAACTTCTAATTACCTTTTTTATCTGAGCTCAACAGGTACACGATTTGATGCCACCTAATTAAGGCGATTTATGATGATTTTAATAATTTAAATTCATGGAAGCATTACTTTAATTTTTATCTTAAAATGGATGGTTATGTTCACCAACGTGTAAGGATGTTGTTTTCTTTTGGTGAGTAATAATAACATGAACAGGTGTATAAGATCCCCTTAATTTTCTTAGCATTTATGCCTGTTATACTGAGCTGCCACTTACACACTTCGCATTTTTCGTATATGGGACTAGGAGTTATGTTCTTAATGAATTCCGCCTGAGTAATAGACCGAATACTGATTATTTCATGCTGTGAATCCTAGCAAGTCTCATGTATTGCATGCAACTTTAATAAGTCCTAATAAACGAACGTTCTGCATTCAGTTGTCGGTTTCTTTCCCTCATTTAAATAACAAATCGAAGAAACTTAGAAGTTCTTAGCTTGTCAGGATAAAAACATATTTTAGAGTCCTTGACTAATCAACTCATAAGAGTTACAAATTTTAAAAATGCATTATTTGCATGTTAGCTAACTTAGTGCAAATTAAGAGCTTCAAATAATGGAGAGCGTTAGCAAGAATTATCCCTGGAAAATAATTTATACTTATCGCAGTATTTCTGTTTTCGGTGGAAGTGTAAGATATAAGTGAATATAAGGCATCAATCAATTAATTTTTAGCAACACAGAGCTTAAGCGGCAGGAAGGTCTAATGATTACGAGCGCTAAACTAAAAAGATTTCGCCACATTAGTGAGCACGAACCACGACATCTTCCTTCAATGAGTACTACACGCCCTGTACACGGCAGACCCAGCAATGAGGAATGTTTTCCACAACGGCATACGCTCTCATTGGTTATTTCGAGGTCACATGACATTCAGCAATAAAACGTTTTCCCGCCAAAGGTCTCTGATTCTCTGAGCAGGCAAAATTCACTATAAAGTTAACAGGTGGGAAATGTTGACCGCACGTTAAGATTTACTACCCTCTGAGCAGAGGTTTCTATCTTGCAATTCTCTCGCATCGTGGCTCACTTAAAGCGTTTACGGAGTCATTCGCGGGGCTTGTCTGTCGCGAACAAACCAACTACCCGACTCACAAGCCAAGCGAACGACTTCGTTAAAGCTAATATAAAAGCCAAGCAAGGGAGAAATCTCTGCTCGCAGGCTAAGATTTACTTTCGCCGTGAGTTTCGTACACGTAGCTTAAGAGTTTTTTCTCGTGGGGCTATGTCAGAAATTAGTTAGTAACTGTTCCCTTGGGAAAACTAGTTAACATGGTTTCCCTTGATCTCAAATTTTCTCCCCGGAACCATTTATATGCATTTTAATGCATATAAATGCATAAAAACGGTTCCGCACATACGATTTTCTCCGAAAGGCGCTCATAAACATGGGTATTAAAAACGTAAAACAGTTTGATTTTGGGAACAAACCTTTGTAGAATTCCTACATTTTAACATTATAATTTGAATTTCGCGCTCACTGACTATTTGACCAATCAGTATCGTAAAATTAATTGGATCAGCCTGGAAACTCAAACGGCTCCTGCTGCACCCTGCCTATTGTTTTCACAGTAGTTCTTACGCGAACCATTACTTAAGTGTTTAAGGTTAAACATTCTATAGGATTATTAAAATTTGCCAGTATTATCAGTTAACTTATCTTTTCTATACCGCTCTTGATGACATTATATGTATTCGAGTCAGTGGTCCCACCCTTTTTCTGTCTTACAGGCCTTTCATTCTTGTTTTTCCGGACTGGGGTAATTCTTTGTTGTACTATCCTACTGGAACACGAGAGCCGCTTATAAGTAAAGTTCCATCGTTATACTTAAAGAAAACATCAAACTGATCAAACTACATGACATGACACGTACCACCAACTTCATTTCTAAGTAGTGTGGATAACTTTAGTTGCCCTTGCTATGTAATACACAGATTGTTATGATTTTCCGTGTCGTTTTCAAAGGACTGCTTACATCAGTCCAATTATTAGTTAACAGTAAAACGAATCAGCTGACTCGAGGAGGATGAACAGCCAGTCATTGATTGAACGCAGCTTTAGTAACCAAAAAATGTAAGAAACCCCAGATACAAGCTCAGAGTAGTATTTGAAACAGGACGATCTTACAGCTCTACTGCCGGCAATCTGACTTGGGAGGAGTTCTACAGCACCACAATGATGATTACGCCTAAATTAAAATATAGTCTGTTGGAAACTTTGTCTCTAACATAACTGGAACGTTTTTTACGGTAAAATTTCGTAACCGCACACACTTTAAAAAGGACAATTCTGTGTAGAGTTGTAAAAAAAACAGCGAATGGGTCTGACAACAAAACGGCATCAGCAGACGCAAACTGAAGGACAAAAAGAGGCAGCTTTTCAAAATTTGTTTATTATCATTATAATAAAAAACGCGGGTGATGTTGGTCCACACAGCACTATTCCCGCCTAACTACCGAAGCGTACAAAGCTTCACCACAAGACAGTATTTCTAGTGATGTGCTCAGCCCTCATGCACTCCACGGAAAACCATATTTGTATAAGGCTTAAGATGATACGAGTCCAGTTCAGTTGTCTTTAAATTCTGCCTTTCTTTTCTCTACAAAGGCCGTCATCCCTTCCTTACGATCCTCCTGAAAAAAAAAAACGCATAAGAAAGCAAATATTTATATTTCAAAAGTAAAACTGTTAATCTTTTACAGAGTTAGCCCCGAAGAAAAAAAAAAAGGTATGTAGGGGTCACAAAGTTGTCCGTATGATGAGGTGTCCTGATTTACAACAGGGAAATTAATAGTTTCCTCTCCACTAAAGTCTCTGATCCAGGTAATAAGAGATATTCAAACATCATAAATCAGTACTCACCGTCGAAAATGTTGAGTGGAACATTCTTTTCTCAAAGTGCAGACCTTCTGATAAAGAAGTCTCATATCCTAAAACAAAGAAAGCAGCGAATCATTTCTAGTTGGTTTACTGACAAAAACAAGAAAATTGGAATTACCGGTAGTTAAAACAAACAACAACAAACAAACAAACCGTGCGATTAAGTCGGTAGAGGAGTAAGAAAATTTTTGTCATCTTAGTTGAAACAGGTGAATTAGCAGCCGTAAATTGCCCATTTTTGGTTTGTTGTCATCCAAAGATTTTGCTATCATGGCATCTCTATAGGCTGTAAGAGTGCTAGACCTTCCTTAAAGCGAAGCAGAGAATTGTGGGTTGGGCGTGGCTCATGTTTTAACAGTGGCTCAAAGTATAGCTTTCAAACCAGGCTGCTTCACTGTAGAAAATTCAGAAACCAAAATGGCACTACATTTGCCCGGCTCTAACAGACAATTGATTGTCCTGTAGTACCTGTGTTAATAGCTTCTTTGGCGATTTGCACAGCAATCTTTGATAAACTAGATATTTTTTCCGCTGTCTTGATGGCTTCATTCACAACCTCTTCAGCGGGAAACACTTTGCTAACCAGGCCTACAAATGACGGAAAAAATTCACTTTCAATTTGCTTTGAAAGGTCAAAAAAATTGCAATTGTCATAACTCGTCTCGGTAGCCAGAAGGCTTCGACAGAATGAAAAATGCTGTGAGAAGTGAGGCACATGGAATTTAACTTATTTTGTCAACGGAATTAAGTTGACTGACGTATCGAGTTAGTAAAAAACAAACATGAGATTATTTTTGTGAGTGAAAATCTTCACAAATCGCTTCCATGTTTCGCGCGCGGGCCCTTCCCACCCAAACCATCCCGGGTAGCAGTGTGGTATTCTTACCCGCTATAACATCCCCTTTCTCTTTTTCAGAACTTGACCCAGTAGAAGTTAGTATGACGTAGTAATTAAAGTGGCGTCGGCCTTCAGAAGTTTCCAGCTCGAAGTACCGCTCTTGCATGTCTTCAGTCGCCAAGCATATGGCTCACAGTTCTACCTGTTGCCAGTTGGGCTGCCCATCAGTATCATTTACTTAGATAGCTCAGCGTTCGTTTACTAAACACACTAGCAACATTCATTCATAACCCTTTTACAGACTCATGTATTGACCCAAGGCAGCCACTATTACTCGGAACAAAAGTTACCTGATTTTTGTGCTTCTTCTGCTGTTATAGGATTCCCTGTTAAAATCATTTCCATGGCGAGTGATTTACCCACAGCCCTTGGAAGACGTTGAGTTCCACCAGCACCTTAAAATACGTAAAGACGCGAGTCAGTTGGAGACCCATATGCAATTCTAAAAAGTATTCCTAATTCTTTTGTTTGCCTTTTTTTTAATAACTCCTATATCTAATATGACAGCATAAGCTCTTGGGCTGCGGGGTCTGCTAAAATTGGAAACCAAAACTTTTGCCAAAACGTTTGTAACACTCCGTGTACCGTAGGGAGATTAGCCCAAAACCTAAAGGCTGGTTTTCACTAACGACCGAGTAAAAGTAGGAGTCGCAAAGCACTTAAGTCGAAAGAACGCGGATTCATAAGCGCGACAGAATCGGAGTCGAAAAAAAAGATGCAGAAACACTTGATACCCAGCCTAAGTTCCATTAGTTTCCTTGCGGCTTCGCTTAATGTGTCCGTCATTAACGATTTAGTGAAAATTGTCGGGGCGGGGGGGGGGGGGGACAAAAGCGGAAGAACGAGCCAATCACGGTGTTCATTCTTGTGCTTTGTGATTGGTTTGTTTGCTCCGCTTCTGCAACCCTATCAAGAGAGCCTCCTTTAAGCTCTGGTGGCTGGGTTCGTTTCTGCATGTGACTCCCACATCCTAGTTTTTACTAGATCATAAACAACGGTGGCATAAGCGGAATCAGAAAGTTGTTAGATAATAACAACCTACGCTTCTTATTTTAGGCTCCGACTACGACTTTGACTCCGTCGCTACGCAACCGATATATCTAATCTTAACCCTTTGTCCATAATAGTGCCCAATGAGAAACATTTATGAAAAATTCCTTCGTAAAATCCTAAGACTGAAATAAATAGCACCAAAGAGGTTTCATTTGAATGATAACAACAAGGGATTCCGTCCACAGCCAAGTTGTAGCTCACAATTCATCCCCCTATAAGTCGGTCTAGGATTGAAAGGGCTAACAACTTATAACTACGCCAAAATACGTAAATAAATAAGACCAACGCCTTTACAACGTCATAAAAACGGTGAAAAAAGCAACTACTTACAAGTTACTCGTGCAAGAACGTAAGTACACTGTAAGTACCGAGTGAGGGAAGAAACGATAACCAAATATAAGACCAAAACGTATCACAGACGTCGAAACATATGAGCCAACAACGGTTAGTTAGGGTCAGAACATTCAAATTAAAGCCCCTAGGAGATGCATAACTTCTTACATGGTACTAACTGTAGTTTTGGTATTTTACACCATAAAGATTGGTTTTAAGTAAGTAAGTGAATACTGATTCTTGGTTCCCGCAGGAGTCAGTGAAAAAACAATCAGTGTTCTGTTTAAGGCAAACCTGGAATGGTTCCCAGTAAAATCTCAGGTTGACCAAACTTGGCTTTGTTTCCAGCATAAATGATGTCACACATCATGGCCAGTTCACACCCACCACCAAGCTATAATTTAAACCGACAATCACTTTGTTGTAAGTCGCCTTTAATTACTTTTGTTTAAGCAAATAAGAAGGAAAAACAATATTCAACACTTTCCATAAATCAAAACTGGGCCAATCAAAGCAGACCGGCTGTAAGCAGATTTAGAAAATCGGGACTGTTAAGCCAAATGAAATCAGTCCTTTCCTAAACACTACATGTGTGCACCGCTGTAATGGGTTTTTAGTATAAGTGCTCTAAAGAAAGCCCATTTTATTCCCAAAATTACTGTTCCGGCTGGCCAGCTCTAACTTTGGTGAGCATCCTAATATTTTAACAAAGCATAAATGTGGATAATCATGTAGAACTGGTTTCCTTGTAGAACCAGTGAGGACACAGCAAAATACTTGCAGTAACTAGACAGGGGGAACACTATACAGACTTTTGCTGTGTATCAGTATGGTGTCTGTATCTTAGGGACGGGTTTGACTGAAACTTACAGCAAATCCATTGACTGCAGCAATAACAGGTTTCCTGCATCTAGCCACTCGTGTCCAGTGAGCAAGGAAATCTCCAAGAAGACACTTCTGATATGTTAAATTCTGCATTTCTTTAATGTCAGCCCCAGCTGAGGATTGTAACATGAGGAGAAGGTAAAACGGGAAAAGAAAAATTAATCTCTGTTGTACTGCTTCTGCTTTCTAATGACAAACTCACTACAAAACTATATAATAATTTAACAGTCTACCTTCCACAATCATCAGTTATTTGTAGTAATAAGGACCAATACAAAAGTAGAAAAACGAAAATATAACTTAGCTTTTCAAATAATCACTGGCAATTCCAGTGATACTTTACCAGCGTGCAAAGAAAGTAGTGTCCGATAGCCTGGGGCTAGTGGATTTTGCTACTGGGCTAGTGAATTCTGTTTTTAACTTGCCCGACGGGCAAGTGATATTTTTTTAGGAATTCAAATAAGAGAAGAACTGTAATCAATCCTGCTCATCAATTTTTTTCAGGCTAGTTGAAATGACTTTTGGGCTAGTGTATGCTAGCTACAGCTTACCTAATCAGAGTTTCAAGCTGTAAAACTGACTTTCTTTGCACCCTGTTTACTATAAAAAAATTGTTCTCTTTAAGTCCTCCCTTCCCTTTGAAATTTCCAATAGCCATCCATTGGGTTTAAGCCTGAGGATAGGCTCTATACAGCAGGGTAAGAAGGGGAAGAAAGGCAAGAAATTCCAAGCAAATGAAGAGGTTTACTGCAGGCTAGCATAGGTTGCATATGGATACTTTATGGATCAAACCACACTTACCAGCAAAAGCTTTCTCACTTCCTGTAATGACAATAGCACTTACAGTTTTGTCATTTTCAAAGTCATCTAAAGCGTCTTGCATTTCAGCCATTAGCTGATCACACAGAGCGTTCAGTGCCTTGGGTCGATTCAGCTGAATGAAGCCAACACTTTGGTTTTCTCCCTTCTTCTCAGCTTTAATCATCTCAAAACTCTTAGCTGTAATATAATAACCCATTTATTTGTTAGTTTATCTAGGAGCTCAATGAAAAAACCACTGGTATTTATTCTGCAAAAGGGACTAAATTTGACCATTAAAGTGTGAATTCAGCCTGAAAAGATCTGGACCATGGGGCATTTGTCCAAAAAATACCCAATCAATCAGACTCATTTAAAGGAATGCAAGGAATTAGGTGACAAGTGATTCCGAATATTGTAAAAAATTTATCTTTTTGGATGACAAGCATATTAAAAAGATCCTAATAAGCGTTACGCCTGTAACTTGTAACAGTACTCAATAGACGACAAACAAGAGGCCAAAGGTGTGCTCAATACACCCTTAAAACGTTTTTTTTTTTCAAATTTTGATGAGACCAATTAGCAAATATGCATAACACTGCTGGAAAGAGCACCTTAAAATTAGGAAACTTACCAAGTTTAAAGGTTGTGTGTTAAATGCAAGTGAAGATTATTGCTCCACAAAGTTGCAAAATTTTACAGACATTTGTTTGGAGGGGGGCACAAACTTCCAATCCCCCCCTCTCACCCCTGCCCCCCCCCCCAACCAAACAAGCACCTGTAAAATTAGACTTTGGAGCGCTATTTCTTTGTTACTTTCTAACGAGTCACATTCACACTTGGCATCTAAAGTACATATGCTTGTTTTAAGGCATTTTTTTTTCAGCCATTTTGATGGATTTTTGCTAAGGCCTGGTTCAGACACTGCTCCACTCATGTGCTGAACCTAACTGATGAATTAAGTCTGGCAAAAGAGCAGTGTTTGAATCAAATAGGCACGGCAGTTTTAGTTTGGTGCTTCAAAAGTGTTTTGACAGAGTCTGTCAAACTTAACTTAGGCTCCACACACGGTGCATAGTCTGAATCACATGACACACCAGTGTTGCTCCAAAGTCAAACTTATTCAATTAGGTTTGGCACATGAAATGCATGGCATCTGAACCAGGCCTTATTGGTCCCATTTAAAAGTTGAAAAAACAGTAGAATGGTCTTTTACTGCTCGTCTCTCTATAAAATGCTGCAGTTTACAGGTATTTAAAGCTTCTTTATAAAGGATTTGAGGTCACATCAGGGAATCGAACTCAAAATCAAACAAGGTACATAAAGGAGGTGGACTCAGTGTATATCTGTTGATAACAATTCCAGTGAAACACTTTTCTACATAACCAAAGATTATTGAGTTGTTTGAAGCTAGCTTAAGACAACACAGGATTGAAATTTTTGATTCTGGGTTTTTTAGGGGGCAGGAAAATGTGGCAAGTATTTTTGTTGGGTGGCTTAATTTAAGTAGGGATTTTTTGGGGCATTCAAACCAAACTGAAGATTTGTGGTAGTGCCCACCTTTCCTAGCCACGTACAGAGTAGTTCTGCGAATAAAGTATATCCACACTTGTTACCACTCAGAAATTCGGCAAGGTATCACTTGAATCCGGAGTATCCCCCCGTGGTGGCCCTGATAATTTTCAACAAAAGCCCCTTTGATTGCCTGAGTTCCACGCTGGTGGGTGTTTAATTTAATATAGCCCCCCCCCCACCCCAATCAATAAAATTTAAGGAAGGGGAATTAAAAAAAAAACTGGTATTTCGACTGAAGGTTGTAGGGTCTTGTAGGACTGAACAACAGATTCTCTGAGGGGAAGTATCACAAAAGCAAAAATTATTTATTAGCTATTACACATGTATTTATCAATGCAGTTGCTGAGCCATTTGGGAAAAAACGAGGTTTTTTAAAAGGTTAGGAAATTTCAAACTACTTCGTTACCGCGGAGGGGGCAGGGGGAGGGGTTGTATCTAAAATGGAATGGCCCATGGGATAAACAGCTGGTTGATTAGTAACCCTCAATCTTATTTTTTGTACTTCTTCTCATTACTATAAATTATGAAGTCCTTAAGTATCAAGAGAAAAATAACGGGACAAATCCACACAAACAATGTCTTACCATAATTCACCCCAAACCCTTCGTAAGTACCGTTGAATCGACTGATCCGAAGGCGACAATTTGTTGGTTGTTTTCTTGACAGGAAATAAATTGTAACCATAAAAAAGATACTTCAGACTTACCTGAGCAATAGGCTCTAGCAAGATTGAAACGATGATTGGAGTGCGTTGCACGAAGCCCGCATAATCCACGAGCGACATGAAACAACCTTCTGGAAGCCATCTTGAACGGAGAGTGGTAGGCGGGGTGGGGGTGGGGAACAAAGAGGCGAAGTTAGTACTTGAAATTGTATCAGTCAACAGCTTAAGTGTACGTCGACTGAAGCAAATATTTTAAGGCGTTTTTTTTATAGCAACATTAAGTGAAGAAATGTCTAAATTTTCCGAGCATTTATAAACAAATGTTCAAAATTAGTTTATATCTTACCCCTCCCTTGCCAAGGAGCCACGTCGGGCTTAGGATCCACGCCACGGCGAAACTAACGCCGCCATCTTCTTCGTCTGTTCGAAAACTTTGGAGCAATCCATAATGACAAGGCACGCGAAAAATTGTACCGCAGGGACAGTTTATTCCTATCACGAACGAAAGAAAGATACTCAGAAGTCCGGATATGGCAGTAAAGCTGTGCGATTGGGTAAAGATTCAGTAAAAAGTTTCGACTGTTGCTCGCTCACTCTTCAGCCTTGCCGAGAACCAGTCGTCACTCCAGACGGCTTCTTATACGACAGAGAAGCTATATTAGAATGTCTTCTTCATCAGAAAACCGAAGCTGCGAGGAAAATGAAAGCTTTCGAGAAACAAAAGAAGAAGCAAGAGGCTGAAGAGCTTGGGAAAATAGAGGAGAAGGAGCGATCGAAGGTGGAATCATTTGTGAACATGGAAAAACGACTCACTACAAAAACAACCTCTGCATTCACTGTGACAAAGGAAAAAAGCGCTGCTGGACCTTCTTCTGTGGTGGATGATCAAACACCGTCAACATCAAATGGTAAGCGAAAATGATAATGTCCTGATTTTCATGGTGCAGGTCTCTCAACCACACCAAAAAATTATATCTGCAGACTGTATTACATAAATCAAACTTCCCAACTGTAAGCAGAAGCTAGTTTGATTTGTACAATACAGTCTCTTTTTTTTTACCATATTAAAATGGTATTGTAGATTTACGGCCGGGGGAGTGACCGGAATTGGTGAACCAGGAAGGTCCTTTTAAGGCATTATTTTTAAAAAATGCTCACAAGAAATAAACTATTTAATTTGGCAATAATAATTATTGTTTTGCAATTTTTCGGTTTTTACTTGACTCCAAAACAAATTCCAATCGGAAAGAGAGTACCAATCCCTGATGACAGATGGTTTGCAGATAGTACGGGGTAATTTTAAATGTCCTGTCCAGTTGTTGCATTGACTCACCAGAAAAATCAGTTTACTGAAGCTCTGTCAGTGAAAATCTTGGTGCTGCTCTCTGCCTTTGGATCTGATGAAGTCGATCTCTAGAGGGCTGCTCTCTAGGGATGTCTTCATCAGATTTAAAGGCTGAGCCACTAATATAAGTATTATGAGTTATGCGTTACATAACCAATTGAGTGAAATAAGGGTCGAAACAAGAAGGAGGAGGGAAATAAGAGTAGGTTGTTGCTTTAAACATGCTACTCAGTGCATAAAAAGAACTTGAATTCCAGCACTTCCTTTGGGCAAGCAGGTCTTGTGTTTTGCTTGCCCAGGCCAACTACTTGCATGTATTAGTTAATAATTTGGCTGAAGGATGACTGTACTGGACCCAGCCTTACCCACAAGTTAAGCAAGTGAGCTTGAAAAACTACTAGCCCTGCAAGAAAATCTACTCTTCCCAGATGACCAAATTGGACTTTTTTCGAGCCTTCGTACAATGTAGTGTGAAAAGGAATTCCTGTTCTGACTTTCCCTTTTTGTTGTTCTATTTTTTTTTTCACTGTTGTGGTAAGTTGAAGATTATTTCTGGAGGCATGAAAGCTATAATGACACGTTGCAAAAGCACAGGGGAGTAAATTAATCTCTTTGAAGAATTTCTGTAATTTTGCCTTGTGTGTGTCAAAATCCCTCTTGGACAATGAGTACTTTTTTGCCATATTATTTGTTTTTAGTATGTTTACGTAATAGATTTCTTTCATCATTTTTGTTAACTACAGGTACCACTTCAAAAGGCAAAGACAAAAGTCTTCCAAGTTTCTGGGTTCCTTCCTTAACGCCACAAGCAGAACCAACACTCCTCAAAAAACCAGACACCAAGACATACTGTCCAATGAGTGGGAAACCTTTAAAAATCAAGGATCTGGTGGCTGTTAAACTGACGCCAATAGATGACAAAGATGATGGCCGGCCAATGGTAGCCAAGTCTGAGAGATACAAATGTGCCGTCACTCACGATACACTGGGTAATTCCGTACCTTGTGCTGTTTTAAAGAACACGGGGCATGTCGTAACTATGGACTGTGTTGAGAAGTTAATCAAGAAAGACATGCTTTGCCCATTTACTGGAGCAAAGCTGAAGGACAGTGATATCATTCCATTGCAGCGTGGTGGAACGGGATTTGCTGGGGCTGGTGTACAGCTGGAGGCAAAGAAAGCTGGACCTGTTTTACAGGCATAGACTGGCTCAATTCAAAGTCTTACGCGAACTATCAGCTGAACTTCAGCTCTCTTCTCTCCCAAATATTTTGTCTCGAGCAACACTGCTTATTCAGGTGTTAATAGACTCAATAACTGTTACAGCATTTGATTTGTTTGATCAGAGAAATAATCATTTTTGCGGTTTTATGTTAGTGTCAATTGAAGAAACCTAATTGCTCTCTTTCCTTTTATGAAACCCTAGCTATTTACCACGTTAAATGTCGTGGGCGGTTTCTTTGTTCTTTCTGATGTAACCATGGATATTTCCCGTGGTAAATTTATCTCGGGAAAGTCCGGTCACACACACCACGTCAATTTCCCGCGCTAAAGGGTCATTTTCCGCGGTAAAAGGGTCATTTACCACGGAAAAAGTTGGGTAGTGATTTATCCGGTGGATAGCGCTATCCAACTTTTGGACAACCGGGGCCTGAACTGTAAAATGGAATCTAAGGTCAAGATTGAAAAAATGCTGTGAACCTTCGCTAAATTATCAGGATTAACATACCAGTTAAAATTTCAGCTAAATTATACGTAAATTTTCAACACTAACATGAAATACTGCCATGATCGTCGGCGATTATTACTGCAGTAGTACGAATGAAGCTGTAAAAGGGGCTAAATTACCTTGGCGTAAAGGTCCCCAATACACATGAGGCGGGAGTGGTTGCATTTTTTGGGGGGCTGCTTTATTTGTGTAGATCTTCTCACAGAGTGTACTGTTGATGCAATAAATTATATTTGCGGATGTGTAAAAAGTAGTCAACGCGTTTTCAGACTGAGTAGTTTGTGTTGTTTACAAGTTATTTGAACAGCAGATTGAAGAATTATCAATTTCGGAGGTGCCATAGTCATATACAACTGTGTGTTACTTGACAACAAGTCTGAAATTGAGGAAACTGAAATTCTGTGATACTTCGGTGTTACAAGGAGAGTAAAACGTACAAACTTTGCAGAAGCCTCTGATGTTGTCTTCGGGAAATTCTAATCGTATGAAAGACGTTTAAGTGCGCTGAAGCAAGCTACTCAGAACTACTATAAGACTGCAGACATAACAGGCAAAGACGAAATGAGGTGACCTGGGTGAAATGTACAGTAAGAAGAAATTTCTTTTTGCCAGTTAAACTGAGTTGCACCTAAATGAGTTGGCAAGAATCTAATCCTTGGTTTAAATTTTACTTCCCTTTGTTTCACTATTGTTTTGGAGTATCGTGATGTATGATAAGGAGTTTAAACCACGAAATTGGTTGGTAGTTGGTTAAAAGAAGGCACTTTGGAAATCTGCCATTTGTTGAAAAAGTTTTGCCGTCCGTTTAATAAAATTTTTATTCATTTATTTATTTTTTTTGGTGTCTGCAATAATTGATTTTTGTATCGGGGCAGGAAAACGGAGTCATAACTAATGAATTACGGGCTTAAAAAGAAAGGTTAAAAATATTTGGTACTTCACTGTTAGTTAAGCAACAAGTAAACTTCGCAAATCCATATGTTACCAGATGAACCATAAAAAAGAAAATTTTACGATTCAAGTACATTTCACTAGGTTGCATGGTTTTCAATTATATTTTAGACAAGAACGTTAGCTGGCATACTGTCCTGACGTCGTAATGTAAGAGTGTTACTCTTCATCCCACAATTAACACACAAGATATATTAAACTTTGGGATAGTCACGTATTGAGGTCTTTAGAGTGATACCTGTCAATTTTAACACGACAAAAAATTAAACGTGTCACTGATCGAGGAGTAATTCAGTTTTTCACTCTACACAAAATAAACAGTACAAAAACTGAGAATTAAAACTGCGACCCAACCAAGGCATGGTATGCGAATCGAATCCAATTCAACATGCATGGCATCTGAATCAATTCGAAACAGCTAGAAATTTAGGTCAGCTCACCCGGGATAGATTTTTCAAAGGTTTGAACCGAAATGCGCATTTTTGCCCCTATTCGAATTTAGGTGGGCTGGAATAATGATCGGCCTCTGACCAAAATTCACATGCGATTCAGGTCATGTGGAAAACGGCGCGCGTTAAAAAGTGGTACAGTCAAGGTCGTTGTGTATGGGAACAATGCCAAATGTATGACTGGTGTATTCCAGCAACAAATGGCCGTAAATGATGAATTATATTTCTCAATTACTTTGGCCCCTTATTAGAACAATAATAAATGCTCTTAATGACTTGACGTTTAATTGTTTGAAAATCGTTAATCATTAACGAAGATGCGACAATGAGCCATCTGATGACTCTTGTGTGTTCTGCTGTTTTTTATCGAAACGCAGTCCACACTTGAGTCGTATATCTGAGTAACTTTATATCGCAACCAGAGAAAGATTATTTCACTTGTGTGCCAAGTGCGTAACCCATGCCATAACATGGCAACGTGACGTACCCCAGCAATGTCGAAAAAAGCAAGGTAAGTGTGCAAAGAGGGTTCGTTTCGGATCAAAACTTGACATAAAAAAGCATTCACCATCTCATATCAGTGTGATCTTCAATTCTCTCCTCTGCAGTCTACAGACCTTTATTGACTTTATTAAATTTAAGCAGTTCAGTTACGCCGTTTGTTTTCACGTCTTCGGTCAGTTTTAATGTCTGTTCCTCTGCGCGTTGTCTTTTTCCTGCAAAAATTGAATCGTACGTGATATAGCTTTTGCAGAGGCGCAGTCCGTTATTAGAACCGCCTGGCGCGCGCAGCAAGGCTTTTTGCAAGCAATTTGCATCTGAGCCAATAATCAATCAATAATATCAAACTTTACCATAATTTTCACACAACTGGACCGAGTTTTTTTAATTTAAAAAAAAGGGTTCGTAGGAAAACCCCATCGGCGCGTTTTACCCGCCTGGACAAGTGAAAAAGAATAGAGGAAACGCAAGAAAAAAGCCGGCGGGCGAGAAGGGGAAGACTGATATACGTAGTTAATCGATAAGCCGATAACCGATATCAATCGATAGTAATCGATATATCCGATATCAATCAATCGAAATTGGTAAAGAGAAAAAGTTTTGACTTCGATTAACATCGACGATTTTCCGATAGAAATCGATAATGATTTATTATCGGTTACTATCGATTTCTATCGACTGTTATCGATCTTGCTAATCGATAATGATCGATAAATTATTTTTTCTGTGACTTCGATTTCTATTGCTTTCCAATATCAATCAATATTAATCGGTGGATTAAGTCAATTAATATCGATGATATCGATCGATTTCCGATGTTGATTTTTATCCGATTGACTACGTCAGGAGACTGACACCCGGGCTGCAAGGAGGGCCTCCTTTCTTTCTTTCTTTTTTAGTCCCCCCTTTTTTATTTGCGGCCACGCTCGATTTTTCACCCGCTCGTCCCGTTGCACAGTTTATAGCAAGAAGGGATAAGGCACCCTTCAAAGATTTTTCAAAGAGCACAAAAAAAGTGGAGGTAAGTCATTATTTTCTTGATTACTATTAATACCCTAAAATTGACAAACTTGGAACAGGCTAAGTATCTTACTGTCCAAAGTGACCTTTCGTTCGAGAAAGGTACGGCAAAATAAGCCACCTCCAAAATCTCCTAGGGATCAAGTAGCTGGGCAACTGAGATACCGGTATATCCATTCGCCCTAAACCGGAGTTCGATGAGGATCAGTTGGGATATCTTAGGAGCAATTAAACCCAACTTTTATGTCAGTGGTTTCAAAGGAGTGGTACCTTATTTATCTGGAGCTTGATCGTTCGCGGCGAAGCCAGAGCATTTCCTGGGTGTTTCTGACAACGGACCTCTGGAGCCTGGGTAAGGAGTGGCAGACGTGAATCGAGAAAATGTTGACTAAGGGTTCGGGCTTTCATAGTTCTCACCCGACAAGAAAGACTGATTCACATAACCACAGACTGGGACTGTTAAACTTGACATAACATGACGCTCTCTCGCTGCGTAAAAATATAAAGTTAAGTGCTTTCGAATTTATGACATCCGACCTTTGCATGGAAAGGATCGGAGAGATCGTAGCTCAGCGTATCACAGTTTTCGCCCAACGAGGTAAGGATTCCGTACATATTACGGTCATGTTTCATACCCGTCATAGTTTGGTGAACACTGAAATGCACGTATCTTTTGCTGACTGTGTGTGCATCAGTTAAGTCAAAGTATGAAATCGCCGCAGCCCATATTCGGTGAAAATGGCACTTCCGACGAAGAACGCTCGACATCGTCGCGTTGCACAAGTCGTTGCCCGCGTGATCACAGCCGTTATTTTCGTCACTTCGTGTGGAGGAGCGTTGCGTGACGACACAAAGTTGTAGAGTACTTGTGAATGATTGACGCACCGGATTCGAATTCACTCAGGCATAAATAATTACAAATGCTGTTGTATTTATAATAATCGCGTTCCTGATGACTGCATGTCTACGACAATCAATAAGCTGTTTGCCACAAAATTAAAGGTATGGTGTTCAGTTTATTTAAAAGTAGGTACAAAACGATGATGATGTGGTCATAAATGCATTTTCATGATTATGAGGGTGTTCAAGTTACTTAACAAATTAGTAAATGTTGCCAAAACCTATTGGTAAGTAGTAACTGTACATGTGTTTAGCTATTTAATATATCTTTATTTAAAAGGGAAGCATATTAAGTCAAAAGGCACGTTTTTTGGTATTGAACCAGTGAATTAGAACGGCTTAGATTAAAGTGCTAGCAGTTACACGTTAATTAGACCGAAGAAAGACACCCATTGTGTATTGACGGATTGTAATTTCAGAATCTCCACGAAACATTTCTTGCTTTGTCAGCTGGTATCAACAGATATGTTACTGCAATTTAACTAAACTTTCGACTTGCCCTCTAGTTAATCAATACTATACGTAAATTGAGTATGAGACAAGTGACATTAGCAAGTCTTAGAAAAGCCGAGATGTTTTTTTCAGTGAACAGGTAGCTAACATACATAGTCGTACTTATCGTGATCGGTACTGCAGTGTAATTTGACCTAATTTGTCAAGTCACGTTTTGTTGATGGTATGCACAAGCTGGAAGTCACGAAACTGTAAGTTACAGAATGCTGTTACGCATTTGCAGAATAGAGGATGGAGCGTCTCTTGTGACTTTAGGGCTGTTGCTGTGCAAGGGCTTTGATGTTAAGTGCATGTTTTTAAAATCCAGTTTAAGCAATGTTAAGTTGGAAATTATGAAACTGCAACTATCAAAATCAATCGACCCGCGGTAGCCTGCGTCACAGTCAGGCGCAGCCGTTCCTGACTCGTCCCCAGTCGTCTCTCAGTCTACTATTAATTTTAACGAGATAAGCGCAGTCAGTGGGAGCTTAAGCGGTGATGGGGAGGAGGAGTTTCTCCCTTTCGTTTTCCTCCTTTCCATCACCTCTTGCGCTCCCTTCGGTCACGCTTCTCACCTTGAGATCCAAACAGAGACGAGTCGGGACGAATCACCCAAAGTTCCTATTTCTCCTGCAATTGGTACTCAGACTGGCCTGCCGTGACTGGCGGAGGACCGGGGTGCTTCCCGCCGGCGGATTGCCACGGCGGGGAAAAAAACTGCTCGTAACTGTTTAAAAAGGGTCTCCATCCCCTTACCCGTGGGGGGCAAGGGGATGGAGACGACTGACATTTCAAACATTTTGGCCTTTTTATGGCTAATAGTTAACGGAAAAAACGAGAACAAACAAATAGCAACAACAGATAAATTGTTTTATTAGTTGGAAACTGTGATCCTTTGTTGCAAAACACCTTTTTAAGATTTGAGGTTGAAAGTATCCATCAGCCTCGAGACAAGACACCTCTGTGCAGCACACGAAGGCAGAGGCGTAGTCTGAGATTTTGAAGGTGTGCGCCTTTGGGTCTGGGGGGCATGCTCTTACAGAAAATTGTTTAAAATTAGGGTCTCGGAAATGCCATTTCCAGGACATTTTTAGTAAATAAATGCGGAGGAAAATGCAGTAGTTAGGTACAGTATTATGGAAAAAGGGTGAAACAATGACGCCATTAAGGAGCTAAGGTTACAAGCAAAGGGCGAGACGCCTACCCTTCAAATTGGCAACTCTGTTACAACGCCTTCAATATCAACGTCCGTTTATGGAATAATGAAAAGATAAGGGAAAATAATACTAACAACTGGAAACCAATATAGTGCCAAAAAAGATATCAGTCATCCCAATTCAATGATAAAAATGCTTTCAGGAGAAAAAGAAAATATTTTTCCAGATTTCAGCTGTACGCATGGGCGTTTATGCGTATTTCTAAAATAACCGACTAAGATAGTACGCGCGTTCTGATTGATTAAAAACCTATATATGGTTTATTGCGCCGGTAAACTCATTGAAAACTTAGAGTCATTTTATAAAAGCAATAGATACCACACTTTCTATGGGTTTACCGGCGTGATAACCCAAGTACTCGTCTCCAAAGTCAAACCAATTTTCAAATAAGGTACTTGCTGTTAATATCAGTAATATTGTTTTCCATTGATTTGAACACTTATCCGTCTAAACTGGCGCAAATTTATTGATAAAATCAGTGTCACTGCATGGTGATCAAGGAAACTCGATCAAGGCTATTTTTTGTTTATATAAAAAATGCTAACTAATGTTTTGTTCTTCAGCTGGTCATTGGCAAATCAACTATAAGCTTTCTTTGAGCGATCATCGCATTTTATATTAATTTACACACAGTGCCTTGTTTTTAGTTCCTAGAAAATAAATTAAAACAAGCACTTATTTTGCAAGCTTTTCTTAATTTATAGTAACGAAGATATGAAAAACTGAGAACGCCGAGTTTTCATTAATTACTGTTGCGTCTGCACATATTTTTAATGTTGATGACGCAATAAATATGTCAATTTAAACTCCTGTGTGAGATGAGTGAAAGATAGAGTTTATATGCACCTTCGTCCGGCACCCTTGAGTTTAATTACAAAATTATTATGTCAATAAAAGATGAGGATTTCTCCTTTGACATGAGGAGATCTAGAAGGTGAGTTAGCTAGTGAGCGAGTAGATTATTTTCAATTCGAAACACCGATTTAATTAAAAGATTAATCTTTCTCCACATTTGAAGATTGTGTTCATTTCCCATTTTCCTATTGATATTGCAGAGTAATGGATGGGAGTACCTTGGCTTTAGTAGGAGATTTAGATTATATCGCGTTTGGCGAGGGTCCCACCGACTTTTCCATGCAGGTTCTAAATCATCGTGATAGTCAAGTCGAAGTTCGACCAAAGTCTGTAAATGCAGTCTCAAAGGGACTTCAAAGAAGCATTTCTTATGCTATGGAAGGAACCATGGTGTCGAGAGAAGTCGATCTGTATGAGGTAGGAGATCACACCATGAGATTTATTCGGGTGCATTATGCCCTTACTTCCTTCGTTTTGAAAGTGTCAAATTTCGATAGTGAAGCAGTTTAGTTGAAAACTACATTTCACTTATATGTATGAGTGTTCGACATTTTGAAAAATTAATCTGTAAAAATTTGGTGCGCATCTTCAGTTACAAACGGGCACCTGCACTGCCTGCAGTCTTTTTGAAAACTCAGCTACAAGATTCCGACATTTGTTTGCAATAGTTAAGAACCTTTTAGTACAATGTTAAGAACTGAAGAACAATCCACGTAAAAAAAAATTGTTTAATATTGTTTAGAGGGCATGTTGCAGAGTTTTGGCTAAATTTGATTTTCATCGCCAGCGCGGTTGAAACCAAGCAAATAACATACGTTCACACATTTGCATCATAGTGTAATAAATGTTCGTATCTGACATTTTTATTTTCACATCATCTTCTTTATTATTAGTTTTTTCATAAAGAATCAAAGATTTATGCTCGGCGTCCAGCTTTGGCGAGTGTGCTAGCTTTTAGGTGTTAAAATCTATAAATCCATTTTTCGCCATTTGTAGGAGATATCGATTATAGTTGTGCTGTTGCGATAAATTCCATTTCCTGATCCAGGAAATTAAATGAACAGTCTTTCAAACCAATTTACAGTAACCTCTCAAATGCACACAATTGTGAGACGAGTCGGGGGAAATATTATCTCTGGACGCGTGCGTAGTCTTGCATTAGTTGTCTGTAGTCCATATATCTGGCAAGCGAAACCTGCAATTGATACTCTAAATAACTCAGAAATAACTGTTCAATTTTGTTCAGCTTCTTAGTTTTGTGACTCGGAAAAAATTGTTTATGAAAACCAACTGGCTTTCGCACGGAAAAATACACTCCCATGCAACGTAATTCTATGGTTGGTTGTTTGTTTGTTTTTTGAAGGGAGGGGAGAAAATTCGGGTGAGTAAATTGCCAGAAAATTGTTTTGTGGAAATTGCCCTCCTGATATTGCCTCTTGTAATTTTATTCTATTGTTCTCTTAAGAGGTCCAGTCTATTGTTTATTTTGAAGTCCAATTTATTTCATTTACTCAGGAGCCTGTTTTCCCTTAAATAATTTTAATAATTTGCACTCTAGAAGCACGTCCAAGGGTTTACTGAGTTTTGTCTGCCTCAGGCTTTTGCTACGTGGGAGAAATTAACTTTACACTTTCTCGCGTCTTTAGTATTCTAGCTAAGTCTCTTAAAATCCTTTGTCGGTATTTTTGTCATCATAAGGAGACGAAAATGTAATTTTCAGGTTCTAAAAGTGATGTTTCCAGAATGATTTGTACTTATCACAACGTTACCGAATTCGTTTCAATTTTGTTGCACCTAAATTATTCTGCCATAATCTGGGAAAGCGTGATCAGTGCCACAATTACTGACAGTTGACAGTTCAGAATGGAAATTATGTTTCAGATGTTTACCTAACTCAGAGAAAATAAATTGGACTCCATTTGATATCATCCCCTTGGAAATGGCCTAGAGCGGAAAATATCTGACATAAATTAAACATCCTTAAAGTAATTATAGTTAAACTCCTAGTGCCTCACCGGAGGCAATGTTTAGTAATCAACAATTATTCCATGTAATGAGAATGAGACTTCATAAAACTGCTAAAATCAAAATTTTAACCGATTAAAGTTCATTAAAATCGCGTATAATTTTCTCCTTCGGGTTCACATTTTATTTTATTTTGTAGCTAAGGTCATATAATATGCATGATAATAGCAAAAAAAAGGAAAACAAAACTTGAATTACGAATAAAATTGTAGCACGGTTGCAAATCATTCAAATTCGAACCAGAGAAAACCTTCAAACTGGAAAGTGTAGGCATTATTTCTGGTACTCGTTATCTCTATTTGCATGCCTTTTTCAGGGTACGAATATTAGTATAGGTAATAGCATGATTTGTAGGCGATATTTGGCATAAATACCACGACTGATATTTCTAAATTGCTATACGTAATTTCACGAGTCGTTAGGCGAGTGAAATTTGAGACAATTTTGAAATATCATGAGTGGTATTTATGCCAAATATCAGGTACAAATCATGCTATTGTTTGTTTATACTACTACCCGCAAAGGTTTTGTAATTTTCACATGTAGGTAGTTCAAATTAAGCTCAAATACCACTGCTCTAAGCCAATCAAATTGCAGAAATTTGTCATGTAGTACTATAAATAGAGAAAGACTTTACGGCCTCGGTAACGATCCCAGAAACAATTGCGGGACGTATTTCGGCTCCAGTCCCCTTTCCGTTTCTTAAGCGGCAGATGATCAAGCTTTTAAATGTACTTCCTTTTAACTCTCTGTAACTCTTGTTTCTGATATACATTGCAATTATGGCCTTAATTCCCTAAACTGCAAATACAGCCCGCGTCTGTACTCTCTCCTTATTGCCGCCAGGGTCGTTTCGCGGGAAAGACGTCTACGCTGGAACAACAAAAATACGATACTGATGACGTAAAATCTGTCCAGAATCTGGTCAGGAGCTCTGATTGGTCGGCGTAGTAAATATATACTTTTATTTATTGTTTACGAATGACAGGCAAAAGGTCACAAAGGTCAAATGTGAACGTGACGATGAATCTACTCCAAGTTAGTCAATATTTCTAGAATATATTCTTCTTGAGAAAAAGCATTTGAGTCTTACTGCCACTTGTTCGCAGAAGAACTCAAAACTTGACGGCAATAGACCAGGAAAACATAAACGCGAACAAATTTACATTTGAAACCCCATAACTACCA